>JAKCPI010007548.1:0-11238 GCA_023213315.1 Euborellia annulipes
AGAAGCTGATAAGAGTGAGACAAAAATAAAAAATTTGAAATTTAATATATATGATGAATTATAAAAAAATAATTGTGAGATTTAATTATTGAATTTTTAAATTGATAAAATATAATTTTTAAAATAATTTAAAATGATTCAAATACTAAATAAATATTTTTCTCAGTTTTTAACATGCGTCTTTTGATTTCTCAATATCATTCCTATTTTCCAATTATTAAGTTAAAATTAAAAATTTTCTGAAAATTTTCAGTTAAACGCCTACGATCTGAAAAAAGTTTCACTTGCATCGTAGTTTTATAAAACCACACAATGTTATTTTTGCTGTTACTGTATATTTAACTGGTAAATTAATTAACTCTCGCCTTTTTTTTATTAAAAAATCTGGTGTGACTGGCGCACAGCACACAACTTTCTCTTACCTTAGGTAATCGAAAGTTGTGTTCTGTGCTTGTCACACCAGATTTTTTGTGTCGACATATATTTAGTTCCCGACAGTACGGAACATTTGAATTCAGATGTAAAATTTATAAGTATGGGAAAATATTTATATTTTGTTACCATGGCAACCATTTCTCCTATCTTCCCTATGAAATACAAGAGTAAAGTGGTCTTCAGAAGATTTCAATCGCAAAATGAGAATATAGATTTTAAAGAGCATCTAAAAAATAATTGATTTTTGAATTTTAAAAAAAATCGTTGGAGCAAATTTTGAGAAAATCGAAAAAAACTGAAAAAGTACATCAGTAAAGTACTAGTACTCTTTGGCCGATTTTGATTAAAAGCTTATTTTTCCGGTCCAGGAGGGTGTTTAACTTAAATATAAAATTTCAGCCTCATAGCTCAATTCCTTCATGCTTAAAATTGAACACAGACACACCCACACACACACCCACCCACCCACCCACCCACCCACCCACAGACAGACCATGTCGCGAAAACCACTTTTTTGGATTCAGGGGACCTCAAAACGTGAAGATCCATCAAAATCTCGACATCGAATTTTTGACATGAATCCAATACTTTCTCTCTATATATATATTACATATATACATAGGTAAGAGAAAGTAAAAAACGCTTTTGGCTTACACACGCATATACACAGTCTTTTCGGCAATCAAACAACTTTTACGATAACCGTTATTAATTAATATATCTATTGGGGGTCCAGGCATTCTTATTCAAGCCATTTGGTATCCAAAGGCTCGCTGGCCGCTAGACCAAGCCCGAGGGCGACTCATCTCTTATTTACTTTGATGGTCAATCATCAAATGCTTTAAATCCCACAAAAACAAAGCAATTAGTCTATTATGCAATTAAAATTTAAAAATTTAAACAAATAATGTCTGTGAGATTTAAATATATTAATTATATAATTAAATTAAATATTTAATTAGATCTCAATATATTCTTTGAAATAACGAAGTTTGAAAGATGTTGATAATAGAAGTGGCTGTTCAGCAATTAGAATGATGAAGGAAGAGAGGATGTCAGCCAAAAAAGGAGCCTCTATCGAATAAAAATCTCCAATCAGAAAACGTTTCGGGTTTAATTAGATAAAACCATCATCAGTTCTTTAGAGCTGAAATGAGCATAAATAATAATTGTAATACAACAACATAAAATATTTTTTAAATTATAAAAAACATCAGATCTTACATTATTGGCAATCTCAAGATGCACACCATTGAGATGCAGATAGAGTTGTTATATATAAACATATACAAAATTATATAAAAAATACAAAATTTGCATATCAGTTGTCAGATGCTCATCAGTCAACACGGCCAAGTCTCAAATGTATATAAAATTTAATTATCAAATACAGTTATTATATGATAAATACTGGGGAAGCAATGAACCCTCAGTACATTGACCCAAAATACATCTTAATAAAAACGAAATCTCACAAAAGCGTGCCTTTGACCTATTCGAAAACATATTATTTATTTGCAAATGACAATTTTATAAATTAATTTATAATATATTTTCAAATTACAAATAAAGTTATAAACAATTTTTTATAATATTTACATCTGGGCGTCTACATTATTTAAGATGGACAAATATACATTACTAAGGCCAGGGGCGTATATAGAAATTTTTTTCGGGGGGGGGGGCCCGAACTCAAAAATTTTTCTGCGGAATTTTTTTTTTTTTTAAGAAACTATATTTTTTTCACACGAGATTTTTTGCGGAACATTTTTTCTATTGCGAAACCAAAGTTGTCCATCCTGCGGAAAAATTTGTTGCGCTGATGTCTGTATATCCCTATATATGTATATGTGTTTGGGAAATTTCGGGGGGCCCGGGCCCCCGGCCCCCCCCCCCCATAAATACGCCCCCTGACTAAGGCCAATACAATAAGTCTGATAGTTTAGTGCCCTATGTCCATATGTTTTTATAAAACATTTTTCTGCTATCAGACGTTTATATGTGTTGTCCACCTTCATCAGAATGACTGCGTTGTCAAAGTCAAATCCATGCATAAATTCAATCGCATGAGAACTCAGAGCTGTCGATGTTTTAATATTTTTTATACTCAATTCATGTTCCCTTTTTTCGCAACGAAAACATGCGAGATGTTTGCCCCACATAAACCTTAGTGGGATTGGGGCAGCCAAGGCAACGAATTAAGTATATAACGTTATGTTGTTCATGGGGAGGGACTACATCCTTATTGTTATACAAAAAGGAAATATTGCCTCTGGATGATAAAGCCGTACGGACATTATGCAGCTTGAATATTTTTTGAATTTTCTCCGACAGCCCTGGCACATAGAAAAGAGAAAAGAATGGCGAATCATTGCTAACAGGCACAGAGGTGGTGGGGGTTGCTAGCCGCTCATTCTTCTTTTGATTAAAATTTTTGATTACCGAATTAATAACATGCACTGGATAAGAGTTGGACAACGCCGCCCTTCTAAAAACATCAATATTTCTCACAATATAAGACTCGTCACAAAGAGAATGAATCCGTCTTAAAAAATAATACAAGGTGTTAATTTTATATATAAATGGACATTGTGAGAAATAATTGATAAATCTGCCACTGTCAGTTGGCTTGACATAAAGGTCAAATGAAAGCGAGCCACCAGGATTTTTAATGATCAAAAGGTCGAGAAACGATATTTTACTGTCCATTTCAATTTCATAGGTAAAATTCAGATCTGGATGAAAGTTGTTAAATTTGTCCAAGATCGTGTTTGTAAACTATCAGACTGATTGTATTGGCCTTAGTAATGTATATTTGTCCATCTTAAATAATGTAGACGCCCAGATGTAAATATTATAAAAAATTATTTATAACTTTACTTGTAATTTGAAAATATATTATAAATTAATTTATAAAATTGTCATTTGCAAATAAATAATATGTTTTCAAATAGGTTAAAGGCACGCTTTTGTGAGATTTCGTTTTTATTAAGATGTATTTTGGGTCAATGTACTGAGGGTTCATTGCTTCCCCAGTATTTATCATATAATAACTGTATTTGATAATTAAATTTTATATACATTTGAGACTTGGCCGTGTTGACTGATGAGCATCTGACAACTGATATGCAAATTTTGTATTTTTTATATAATTTTGTATATGTTTATCTATAACAACTCTATCTGCATCTCAATGGTGTGCATCTTGAGATTGCCAATAATGTAAGATCTGATGTTTTTTATAATTTAAAAAATATTTTATGTTGTTGTATTACAATTATTATTTATGCTCATTTCAGCTCTAAAGAACTGATGATGGTTTTATCTAATTAAACCCGAAACGTTTTCTGATTGGAGATTTTTATTCGATAGAGGCTCCTTTTTTGGCTGACATCCTCTCTTCCTTCATCATTCTACGAAGTTTGAAATCTTGAAAACGCAATTATTTTTTCACGAATAACTTCTGAACTATTGAACGGATTGTCATGAAATTTGCACCAAGTCTAGACACGATTGTCCTAATTATTATAGCTGAGTTTCAAAATATTTGGTTTTGAGGAAGCTGAGAAAACCGTGGATCACGATAATAATTCACGGCACATTTTTACCGCACTCTGCGGTCCTATTCACTTCTAGTTTTAATATCTTCTTAGACCCAAGTAGGACTATAAATTTGTCAAATTTCATCCTAATCCGATTAATAGTTCCAGAGATGTTCGTACGCAAATTACAATTTTATTTATTTTTTTTGCATTTCTGGGGTCGTTATGACCTGAAACGTCAAGATATATAAAAAAAAAATTGGGGGGTAAGATTTTTTACGATCATATTACTTTCTCCTTATATTATAAATTAAATAATCAAATAAAAAAAAAATCCCCTGGTATCAAACAAGTAGAATACACTTTCATCTATTAACGATATATATATATATATCGTTATCAGGTAAATGATCGATAGGCCTATCATAAAATTTGTTGGAATATTTTTGATTGATGATTTTGGTGCCTCTAATCAAAGTCATCAAGATAATTCATAAATTACATTCGTTATATCAAACATCAAATATTTTGCGTTAATTTACACGCTCAAAAAAAAAGAAAAAAAGAGTTATTATTTTTTTCTATGTCTACTAGCCGCGCCACTCGCCTTCGGAGAGTCGCGCTCGGTGTCGCGGGATTAATACTTGTCGCAATAAATGTATTTTAAATTTAATTAGCATTCACTGACAATACTTAAAAGTCTCCTCATTTTAAAACAAGTAAAATAGTCAAAATATTGTGAATAGAATGTTTTACATTAAAAAATTTAAATTATATTAAACATTAAAAAAAAATTTTTCATTAACATTCTCTTATATTGCAAAGAATACATAAATTTCTTTGCATTTTAGACTACGTAACGAATTTTCAAAAAATTTGTAATTATTGATTTCTGGTTAATTGAGCAGCAAATACGAAGAAACATGGGCGTAGCCAGACATCTTGTTAGGGGGGGGCCTACCCCTCGTTAGGGCGAGAGGGGGGGGTTTGCAATTAATATATACATAGGTTATTAATTAAAGCTGAGGATTACGGAGTCCGAAGTCTCAACACGGCTCGGGTTCGAATCCAGCTTGCGGCAAATAATTCAAACATCCTGCCGAAGTCTCCTCTTAGGGTAGGTAGGGGAATAGCCCCACCGTGGTATCACAAAGGGCCTAATTGGCCTAAGTGTGTTCCCTCTCTGGGAACGGCCACTTCAACCAAACCTAACCTAACCTAGGTTATTAATTATTTATTTAAATAAAAAAAAAATTAAATTAATGTAGTGGATTGGGGCGTTAAAAAGAAAATTCCCAATGGGAAAAATATAGGCTATATTTGTTTTAGCTAAATATTTTTCGAGATCTATATATTTGAATAAGATGATAGATAGTATTCAAAATACCTCGATTCGGACTTAACTAGTCATAGATATATTTTTGGCCTCACCAATAAAAAAACACTCACATGTCTTGTTAAATATATTTGTTTTATTTTTTTTATTTTTAGGACAAGCCAGGGGGGGGAGGGCAATGGCCCCCCCTGCCTCCCCCTGGCTACGCCCATGCGAAGAAAATAGTCGTTAGACCCTTGAAACATCAGTTTTGTGGCAGTCACAATAAATATAAATGATATTTAGGCTACATATTGATTAGAAGTGGGCGGCCAAGTGAAAATTAATTTTTTTTTTTAAATGATGTATTTTTTTTTTTACTCCGTCTAATATTTGACTTGTTAAGTGTAAAAAATAATATATATATATATTTTTTTTTAAATTCACTCTAACAAAATAATTGTGTGACGTTATACTGAGAGGGACGCGCATATATATGGCGGCCCGGGCAGCCGTGCATTAACCTGATGGTGGCTCAGGACAGAGAAATCTGTATAGTATTAAGTATACTAACAGTCTAACTTATGTAACAACTGAAGGAGGCAGAGAAAAGAATTTTTTAACACCTTTGTAAGTAAATTTATAATGTCTTTCTGTCTGTTGAGCGTGTTTGATGTGTGTTATATGTTAAGGAGGAAAAAAAGAAAAAAAAAACATTATAATGATAGTGATACTGATATGTATTGTTTGTAATGTAGGTCCTGAAGATGGGTGACGTTTAGTCCCCGAAACGTCGACAGAGGAAAAATAAATAATTCGGGCCGATAGAAGTCTTCTTTCATTTCGTCTTTAATCTGTATTACGGCCTTCCTCCACATTGTCTTTTAAAATAATAAGAGGCATTTATTTAGTTAGATTTACAGATTTGGCCAAGTTAATCTGTGCTGGCCATCAACTTGGCCAGATCTGTATATCTAAACTAAATAAATACCTCTTGTTAGAGTGGCTACCAACTACACCAAGCCCGGGCCCCTTTTTGTTAACACACTTTATTCCACACATTCACACAGTCTTTTCGGCAACTTAGGCCATTTAAGACTTTGACGATAACCGTTATTATTTATAATATCTATTGGGGGTCCAGGCATTTCTATTTAAGCCATTTGGTATTCAAATGGCTTAAATAAAATCTTCGGACTGCCTAGGATCCGAACCCGCGACTTTTGGTATATTAGGTTAGCACGCTAACCCGTAAACCAAGCCCCGAGGGCATGAAAAGAAAATTATTATTCTTCCATTCCAATTCAGTGCCTACTTGAGGTTTACATTCATGGAATACACAAATGAAAAGAATATATAAATATTTCTCTATATATTTCTTATGGGAGAAATCGTTTATTTAAGAATTAATAACTCAAAAAGTTATGGTAATTTCGGGATGAAAATAATTTTTTTATAATCCCGAGAAGGTCCTCTTTAGACATATAAAATTTCATTTCAAAATTCCAACGGGAGGTGTCCTAAATAGAGCGTGATAAACAGAGGGACATTAGCGAATTATATAGGAAAGCTAAGAAAAATAGTTAAAATGATCACCCTGTGACCAGCACAGAAGACAACTTTCAATTACCGAAGTTTTTGTGTGCTGTGCGTGAAGTCACAACATTTTTTTAATTTAAACACAAATTATTAACCGAGTTCCCTCTTGATATACTTATTTTTTTATTCCGCATCAAAATCTCAAATAAATTATTCATGAACAAAGGAAGAAGAAAAAAAAAGGGAAATTTTTATATCATAAAATTGAAAGTTTGAATTAAAAATCTTTCATTGAGAATAATAAAGTTTTTCTTTAACTCTAATTTTATTTATAAAGTTATAAGAAGGAAAAAAATCTGGTGTGACTGGCGCACAGCACACAACTTTCTCTTACCTTCGGTAATCGAAAGTTGTGTTCTGTGCTTGTCACACCAGATTTTTTGTGTCGACATGTATTTAGTTTCCGACAGTACGGTACATTCGATTTTCAAGATGTAAAATTTATAAGTATGGCAAAATATTTATATTTTGTTACCATGGCAACCATTTCTCCTATCTTTTCTATGGAGTACAAGAGTAAAGTGGTCTTCAGAAGATTTCAATCACAAAATGAGAATATACATTTTAAAGAGCAACTAAAAAATAGTTGATATATAAATTTTAAAAAAAATCGTTGGAGCAAATTTAGAGAAAATCGAAAAAAACTGAAAAAGTGCATCAGTAAAGTACTAGTACTCTTTGGTCGATTTTGTTCAAAAGCTTCGTGTCACGTCCCATGGGGGTGCCTAACTTAAATATAAAATTTCAACCTCCTAGCTCTTTCCCTTCTTGAGATATTTTGTTCACAGACAGACACACACACAGACAGACACACAGACAGACAGACAGACCATGTCGCGAAAACCACTTTTTTGGATTCAGGGGACCTCAAAACATGAAGATCCATCAAAATCTCGACATCGAATTTTTGACATGAATCCAATACTTTCTCTCTATATATATATATTACATATATACATAGGTAAGAGAAAGTAAAAAATGAAGGAATTGAAAAAAAAAATAAAAATATGTTCAATGCTAATACCATATTATTATACTTATTTATTTAATTCAATCAAGAGTATTTAAAAAAAAAATTAATCAAAATCCTTGAAATGAATTTTGAGAAAATAAAAAAAATCTGAAAAAGTGCATCAGTAAAGTACTAGTACTCTTTGGCTGATTTTGTTCAAAAGCTTTGGGTCACGTATCAAGGGAGTGCCTAACTTAAATATAAAATTTCAACCTCCTATAACTTATTGCATTTTAGTTTTATTTTGAACACATTTTTTTGGATGGGGCATTAAAACGTGTATTTCCATCAAAATCTCGACATCGAATTTTTGACATGAATCCAATATAAATATATACTAGATTCAGTTAAATTTTATTTTGTCTGAAGATGGTGGCGCGTAACCACCGAAACATGTCAAATTAATTTCTTAATTTTATTTTTAAAATAAAAAAAGACCAATTCTCAAGTGCCCTTGTACATACCTGTATAAATATTTTAAAAGATGTTGTTGAATTTTATTTTATTCGTAAAGAAGAAAATGTTAATTTATTCAAAAGCCACCCTCTCTCTACGTGATCGGTCGCGATGTTATTTTTGTCAACTCAACTCCTCAGTCGGGATTTAGAACCCAACCAACCAACCAAGCATTTGACAATAACAATAAAAGAAGAGAAGAAGCAGAATGGAATTTGTTTTTGTCCAGAGAGGATGCAATAACATTTTTAAAACTCTCAAGAAGCATGATGATAAAAAACAAAAAAAACCTTTTCATATTGTAGCAGTAGAGAAAAATGACTTTGGGTAGGATAAAGAAAAAAAAAAAAAACAATAATAATAATAATCATAATCTTTTGGAAGATATAATTATTACAAGTGTTTGAAACATTTGAGTTGTATCAAAGAGTAAGGAAGAGAGCTTTCTCGAAAAAAGAAAAAAAATCTGGTGTGACTGGTCGCACAGCACACAACTTTCTCTTACCTTCGGTAATTAAAAGTTGTGTTCTGTGCTTGTCACACCAGATTTTTTGTGTCGACATATATTTAGTTTCCGACAGTACGGTGCATTCGATTTTTAAGATGTAAAATTTATAAGTATGGGAAAATATTTATATTTAGTTACCATGGCAACCATTTCTCTTATCTCTCCTATGAAATACAAGAGTAAAGTGGTCTTCAGAAGATTTCAATCGCAAAATGAGAATATACATTTTATAGAGCATCTAAAAAATAATTGATTTTTGAATTTTAATCAAAATCGTTGGAGCAAATTTTGAGAAAATCGAAAAAAACTGAAAAAGTGCATCAGTAAAGTACTAGTACTCTTTGGTCGATTTTGTTCAAAAGCTTCGTGTCACGTCCCATGGGTATGCCTAACTTAAATATAAAATTTCAATCTCTTAGCTCTTTCCGTTCTTGAGATATTTTGTTCACAGACAGACAGACAGACCATGTCGCGAAAACCACTTTTTTGGATTCAGAGGGCTTCAAAACATTAAAATCTCGACATCGAATTTTTGACATGAATCCAATACTTTCTCTCTCCGTATATTAACATATATATAGAGGTAAGAGAAAGTAAAAAATAATGCATTCGCTTCTATTTTATTGTTCCAGTTCTTTGCTTTTGATATTATTGAATATTCCTACTTTCTCTTACCTATATATGTTCCGCAAAATAGTCTGTCTGTCTGTTTGTCTGTGTTCAATTTAAAACAAGAAGGAATTGAGCTAGGAGGTTGAAATTTTATATTTAAGTTAGGCTCTCCTTCTAAATCATGAAAATAAATAAAATTCGACATTTCAAAAAACTTTTGCCTCCTTCCCTGAAACCTGAATTTAATTTTTCACTCATTTAAAATGACGCTTCTCTAAGGTATAAATAATTGGTCGTTTTGATAACTTACCTACCCCAACATTAAAATAGCCTCCCTATGGGGGAATACAGGGTGTGTGTCCTTCAGCTATTTTAATGCTGAAGGACACACACAAGGGCGTATCCAGAGGTGTTTCTCGGGGGGGGGGGGGGGGGGGGGGGGGTAATTTGGAGTGACTCGTCGTACAGCACACTATTTTTCTTAATTTCAGTAATTTAAAGGCGCATTCTGTACTTGTTTGCCAGAATATAAATACAAATCAAATTTTTAAGTATTAATTTTTAAAATTTTAAGTGAAAAATAAATTTTTTGCAAAAAAAGGTATTTTTTCAAATCTCGGGGGGGGGGTAATTACCCCCCTTTACCCCCCCTGTATCCGCCCTTGGACACACACCATGTATTTCCCCATAGGGAGGCTATTTTCATGTTGGGGTAGGTAAGTTATCAAAACGACCCATTGAAAAATGGTATTCCAGACCTCAGAAAGTTCTATCGCCCCCCCCCCCCCCCACTTTTTTTTTTATAACGAAAATAAAACTTATGACGTCATAAGTCTAGGAGTCTTTTTTTTTTAATGTAATGTCAGAACACAACTTTCGATTACCAAAGGTGCGACCAGACACACCAGATTTTTCCTTTTGAATCCACAAGAATTGTTTGTTGATTACTCAATTTTGTTTTAGACTGTACACCGGAGGGATTATATATAGAAAAATTTCAATTTTTCTTGACCTATATATATATATATAAAGTTTATTATTCTTTAAAGCAATATCAAGAGAGATACATATTCCTTATCAAAGTTTTATTATATTGTTGGTTTTTATCGAGCCAATTTTTTTTTTTTTTTTAAGCATTTTTATTGAAGGGTTAGTAAAGAGTAGAGGGGGCCATAATAAGAAGGTGAAGGGGGGAGGGGGAGGGTGTCCTTGTCAAAAAACCCCTCACCTAATCTCCAATTCCCGAGCTCGCTTACAACGAGAGAGAGAGGAAGGGTGGACACTTTTATTCGCGCCACGGGGTTGAAATATAGCCGCCACTCTTGTCAACCTCCCCTCAGGCAAGTGGGGGATGGAATGGAGAGCGTTAGAGCAGCAAACAGAATTCCGCTTGGTCACGTCCTCATGTTCTGTCAGGACGAGGGATGTGCAACCTCTGCCTGCTTCTCTCCCACCCTTTTTTTTTAAATTACTCTATTTAACTTTAATAATAATCTTAAGGCTATTCCGACAGTACCCCGTTCAAGTCATAATAGAATATAAAATTTGAATACCATTATTATAATTTAGTCGTGACCTATCATTGGAATAAATTATCAAAAATAATAATAAATAAATAAATAACTTTTAATTTGAGTATTTTTTTTTTCACATAATATAGATCTGCTGCATTTAACAGCTGTTTATATTGTATTTTAATTATAGATATTTAATTTAATTTTAATTTAATATCTACACGAATTACGAAAAACTAAAGTAT
>JAKCPI010007549.1:0-91345 GCA_023213315.1 Euborellia annulipes
ATGAGGTAACATAGGCACAAAAAAAATAAAAAAAATAAATAAAAAAAAAAATTCAGTCGAATCGAGAACCCTCCTTTTTGAAGTCGGTTAAAAACTAGTGTGAATATCGAAACTAAATTTCACACGTAGTTTTGGTCCATTGAGATTAAGACCTGATTAGATTTTGGGGCATATCGCCAAAATTAAGGGGACTGGAGGGGGCGGGGTAAAAAGTAAAAATCTAGGCCCTTGTTCCAAACTCAATCAAATTTTGTATGCATAATCAGTGGGCCCCCAGTAGTCTAAAAATGTAAAAACTAACCCCCTCCCCTACATGATTATAAATAATTTTATTAAAAATGAAATATAAGTGAGGAGGCAGGTTGTATGGTAAAGTCAAGTGGATGGCCACATCAGAACTCTTCAGTTATTTGAAGTAGGTTAAAAAGGAGACGATAAAGAGAGAATAATTAATTGCGATGACGTTTCTTAAAAAAAAAAAAAAACACGATTCGCCTATTCACTGACAAAGAATAAGGATCTATGAAAGAGAAATAATCATCGCAAGTTGGCGCTTCTGTTCCGTACGACGCGACGCGCTACGCCAGCCAAAAGGATTTTTGAACTTTTCTTAATTACAGGCCTAGGTTTTAAAAGAGCCCGAGTCTTTATAATGGGATTAATGCATAATGAGTGTCAGGCCGTAATCAACTGCCGAGCCGGAGCGAATATAATAATACGGAATCAAATTAAGATGACGCCTCCATGGCAGGGCGACGGCGACGGCGACAAGCGAAACCGGACGGCCTCGGAAAACTGCCAGGATGCGGATTATCAGACAATGACGTATTATATTGTAGATGTCGTGAGAGAATCGCAGTTTATTGTCCTGGAAAATGAACTGAATCCGACCCCCCCCCCAATTCGTCCTCTATGATCATTTTCACTTCTACGAGGAAATTCTTAATTTACTTATGAAGAAAGATCAAATTAAATTTCTACCCTACTTCTCCCATTATTTCATTCTGTACTGGATAATTTTTGTTTTGTAAGAAACTTAGAAGACTTTTACATTGTTGAAAATTGATTTTGACTTTACGATAAACCAGTATTTATTATACTTATTTTAATAGCCTTGCGCGACGACCCCGACGAGTGGTTTTTTTAATTTTTAAAACTCACTAATAATTCATGACAAATACAATTTATTTTACATTAAATTGAAGGGTTGGTTTTGTCACAAATATAATAAAACAATAATTTTAATAACTATTAGAATTATTTAATTGAGTTTATTTGAAGTCCAATTTGAAAAAACGCTAATAACTCCGTTGAAATTTTTTTAAAAATATGAAATTAATAGATATTATAAAACAATTAATTATTAATAATTTAATTCAATTTTGAACGAAATCGATTCAGTACTTTTTGAGAAAATCGTCAAAAACCCCGAAAACCGTCTATGAAAGGCCGTTTTAGAAACATTTTAAAATTCACCTCCATGTCACAAGTCAATGTTTCGTTTCATATGACTTTTTTAACTTTTTTCAAAGGCATCTCGTGCTTTCAAAAAAACATCGTTTTTTGACGGTTCAGATGGTTTTTGACCATTTTCTCAAAAAGTACTGAATCGATTTCGTTCAAAATTGAATTAAATTATTAATAATTAATTGTTTTATAATATCTATTAATTTCATATTTTTAAAAAAAATTTCAACGGAGTTATTAGCGTTTTTTCAAATTGGACTTCAAATAAACTACCCTTTAAAATGCAAATTTCCTAATAATAATTATTTGATATAAAAGATAAATGAAAATAACACACAGATATGAAATTTCAATAGATTTGAATAAATATCTAATGAGAAAAAAAAATAAAACTTTTTGGCATTTCTAGTTGATTCGCTCCCGGAGAGAAGAAATTGAATCTTTTCATACAATTTCTTTTAAACTACAAAATTCTTAATCAAAATGCTATTTTCTTATATTAAAAAGGTACTGTGAACCTTCAGATAGATGAAATCGATAAAATAAGATCGATTTCTTTCTCATTTATAATTCTTTTGGTCTGTTATATCGAGACGTTGGTTGGACGTCTCTTGGGACACATTATTTATTATGGATTCAATAAATTTCCTTCACTTTACACTATTGAAATATCTTTTAACATATTAAAATTTAATATATTTAAATGCTGACGTGTTCTGATGTGGCCATCCACTTGACTTTACCATACAACCTGGCCCCTAAAATTATTTATAATCATGTAGGGGGGGGGTTAGTTTTTGCATTTTTAGACTTCTGGGGTCCCACTGATTATGTATACAAAATTTGGTTGAGTTTGCTCAAATGGCCTAGATTTTTAATTTTTAACCCCCCCCCCTCCACCCCCCTTAATTTTGGGTCGATATGCACCAAAATCTAATCAGCTCTTAATCTCAATGGACCAAAACTACGTGTGAAATTTGGTTTCGATATTCACACTAGTTTTTGAGCTAGCTCGTCCACAAAAATTTGGTAACGCACAGACTAACTAGACAGACTAACAGACATTTTGACAAAACAATTATTATCTCGAAAAATATAATTTTTTCGATGTTCACTTATTAGAGCTTTTTTGTAGACCGAAATGCCATGGTTTCGCTCAATTTTTTTAATCAAAATAGTTTCAGCCGTTTTTGAGATATTTCGAAAAAAAAGAAGGAAAAAAACACTTTTTTCATGCACGATTACAATACTTGACCATACCCTGTATGGTAAAGTAAAAGACTTCAAAAAAGGAGGAGGTTCTCTATTCGATTGAATTTTTTTTTTTTTTTTTTTTTTTTTTTTTTGTGCCTATGTTACCTCATATCTCCGCCAATTGTCAACCGATTTTGAAAATTTTTTTTGCATTGGGTCCAGTCTAGCTTCCGATTGGTCCCATTTTTTTTTCGATTTTTTTTCATAGGTATTAGACCTTTTTTATTAGGTTTGTTTAGACCTAACCTCTTTGTTTATGAACCGATTTCGATGGTTCTTTTTTTATCCGAAAGGGGGTGTCTTAGGGATGGTGTCATATTAATTTGGTCAAGTTCTGATGATATGATCACTATTAATAACATCACTAAAAAGAGAAAAATAAAAATTTTTAAGAAAAAAATAAAAACCGACTTCAAAAAATTAAATGCAACAAATATAAAAATACACTAAAAGGTATAAAATAATTATTATCTTATTTAGTTACAACTAAACGACGAAATATTAACACGAAATTACTTTTTGAAGTTGGTGCCAAACATATACCTTTTATGAATCGCACTCGACGGATCTTACTTAGTACGTTTGGCGGGTACGCTCGCTTATAGGTATAGTTTGTTTGGCACCGACTTTAAAAAGTAATTTCATGTTAATATTTCGTCGTTTAGTTGTAACTAAATAAGATAATAATTATTTTATACCTTTTAGTGTATTTTTATATTTGTTGGCCAAACAAACTATACCTATAAGCGAGCGTACCCGCCAAACGTACTAAGTAAGATCCGTCGAGTGCGATTCATAAAAGGTATATGTTTGGCACCAACTTCAAAAAGTAATTTCGTGTTAATATTTCGTCGTTTAGTTGTAACTAAATAAGATAATAATTATTTTATACCTTTTAGTGTATTTTTATATTTGTTGCATTTAATTTTTTGAAGTCGGTTTTTATTTTTTTCTTAAAAATTTTTTATTTTTCTCTTTTTAGTGATGTTATTAATAGTGATTATATCATCAGAACTTGACCAAATTAATATGACACCATCCCTAAGACACCCCCCTTTCGGATAAAAAAAGAACCATCGAAATCGGTTCATAAACAAAGAGGTTAGGTCTAAACAAACCTAATAAAAAAGGTCTAATACCTATGAAAAAAAATCGAAAAAAAAATGGGACCAATCGGAAGCTAGACTGGACCCAATGCAAAAAAAATTTTCAAAATCGGTTGACAATTGGCGGAGATATGAGGTAACATAGGCACAAAAAAAAAAAAAAAAAAAAAAAAATTCAATCGAATAGAGAACCTCCTCCTTTTTTGAAGCTTTACCATACAGGGTATGGTCAAGTATTGTAATCGTGCATGAAAAAAGTGTTTTTTTCCTTCTTTTTTTTCAAAATATCTCAAAAACGGCTGAAACTATTTTGATTAAAAAAATTGAGCGAAACCATGGCATTTCGCTCTACAAAAAAGCTCTAATAAGTGAACATCGAAAAAATTATATTTTTTGAGATAATAATTGTTTTGTCAAAATGTCTGTTAGTTAGTCTAGTTAGTCTGTGCGTTACCAAATTTTTGTGGACGAGCTAGCTCAAAAACTAGTGTGAATATCGAAACCAAATTTCACACGTAGTTTTGGTCCATTGAGATTAAGAGCTGATTAGATTTTGGTGCATATCGACCCAAAATTAAGGGGGGTGGAGGGGGGTTAAAAATTAAAAATCTAGGCCATTTGAGCAAACTCAACCAAATTTTGTATACATAATCAGTGGGACCCCAGAAGTCTAAAAATGCAAAAACTAACCCCCCCCTTACATGCGATTATAAATAATTTAGGGGCGAGGTTGTATGGTAAAGCAAGTGGATGGCCACATCAGAACACGTAAAAATATGGAATTAACATAAAAAAAAATTAGGAAATCGATCTTATTTTATTGATTTAATCTATTTGGAGGTTCACAGTATCTGTCTAATATAAGAAAATAGCATTTTCATCAAGAATTTTTTAGTTTAAAAGAAATTGTATGAAAAAATTCAATTTCTTCTCTTCGAGAGCGAATCAAGTAGAAATGGCAAAATGTTTGATTTTTTTTCTCCTTAGATATTTATTCAAATCTTTTGAAATATCATATCTGGGTGTTATTTTCATTTATCTTTTATATTAAATAATTATTATTAGGAAATTTGAATTTTAAAGTGTAGTTTATTTGAAGTCCAATTTAAAAAAACGCTAATAGCTCAGTTGAAATTGTTTTTAAAAATATGAAATTAATAGAAATTATAAAACAATTGATTATTAATCATTTACTTCAATTTTGAACGAAATCGCTTCAGTACTTTTTGAGAAAATGATCAAAAACCATCTGAGCCGTCTCAAAAACGATGCTTTTTGAAAGCACGAGATGCCTTTGAAAAAAGTTGAAAAAGTCATATGAAACGAAACCTTGACTTGTGACATGGAAGTGGATTTCCGAGTGCGCTCTAAAACGGCCTTTCATAGACGGTTTTCTGGGTTTTTGACGATTTTCTCAAAAAGTACTGAAGCGAATTCGTTCAAAATTGAACTAAATGATTAATAATTAATTGTTTTATAATATCTATTAATTGCATATTTAAAAAAAAAAATTCATCGGAGTTATAGCGATTTTTCAAATTGGACTTCAAATAAACTACCCTTTAAAATTCAAATTTCCTAATAATAATTATTTCATACAAAAAATAAATGAACCTAACACACAGATATCAAATTTCAATAGATTTGAATAAATATCTAATGAGAAAAAAAATTAAACTTTCTGTCATTTCTAGTTGATTCGCTCCCGGAGAGAAGAAATGGAATATTTTCATAAAATTTCTTTTAAACTAGGAAATTCTTAACCAAAATCCTATTTTCTTATATAGGCAGATACTGTGAACCTCCAGGTAGATTAAATCGATAAAATAAGATCGATTTCTTTCTCTTTTATAATTCTTTTCGAGAGGTTGTGTCGAGATCAGAGACACATTATTTGTTATTAATTCATCAAGTCCATTCACTCTACAATATTGGAATCTCTATTTTAACTCGTAAACATTTGATTTTAGACATTTCCCTTATATGATCTTTTCTGTTGGAAATTAAATTTTGTTTAATAAAGGTCATTTTATAAATTTGTGTAACTCAAAGGGTTAGGCACTAATGGTGAAATTTAAGATGAAAATTGCTCTAACGCCCTAGGTATTCTACATATAAAGATATTCTAATGAAGAAACATCTTGATAATTTAATTTAGTAAAAGAAAGTCCATTATGTATAATTAGCTCAGATGACTATTTAAATATCTAGAGTAGAGAGAATTAAACATTCAAAATTAAATAATAATTTCGGAGAAAAGTAAACATTTTTTTAACCGACTTCAAAAAAGGAGGAGGTTCTCTATTCGACTGAATTTTTTTTTTTTTTTTGTGCCTATGTTACCTCATATCTCCGCCAATTCTCAACCGATTTTGAAAATTTTTTTTGCATTGGGTCCAGTCTAGCTTCCGATTGGTCCCATTTTTTTTCGTATTTTTTTCATAGGTATTAGACCTTTTTTATTAGGTTTGTTTAGACCTAACCTCTTTGTTTATGAACCGATTTCGATGGTTCTTTTTTTATCCGAAAGGGGGTGTCTTAGGGATGGTGTCATATTAATTTGGTCAAGTTCTGATGATATGATCACTATTAATAACATCACTAAAAAGAGAAAAATAAAAATAATTTTTAAGAAAAAAATAAAAACCGACTTCAAAAAATTAAATGCAACAAATAAAATACACTAAAAGGTATAAAATAATTATTATCTTATTTAGTTACAACTAAACGACGAAATATTAACATGAAATTACTTTTTGAAGTTGGTGCCAAACATATACCTTTTATGAATCGCACTCGACGGATCTTACTTAGTACGTTTGGAGGGTATGCTCGCTTATAGGTATAGTTAGTTTGGCACCGACTTCAAAAAGTAATTTCATGTTAATATTTCGTCGTTTAGTTGTAACTAAATAAGATAATAATTATTTTATACCTTTTAGTGTATTTTATTTGTTGCATTTAATTTTTTGAAGTCGGTTTTTTATTTTTTCTTAAAAATTATTTTTATTTGTTATTTAATTTTTTGAAGTCGGTTTTTATTTTTTTCTTAAAAATTATTATTTTTTATTTTCTCTTTTTAGTGATGTTATTAATAGTGATCATATCATCAGAACTTGACCAAATTAATATGACACCATCCCTAAGACACCCCCTTTCGGATAAAAAAAGAACCATCGAAATCGGTTCATAAACAAAGAGGTTAGGTCTAAACAAACCTAATAAAAAAGGTCTAATACCTATGAAAAAAAATCGAAAAAAAATGGGACCAATCGGAAGCTAGACTGGACCCAATGCAAAAAAAATTTTCAAAATCGGTTGACAATTGGCGGAGATATGAGGTAACATAGGCACAAAAAAAAAAAAAAAAAAAAAAAAATCAGTCGAATAGAGAACCTCCTCCTTTTTTGAAGTCGGTTAAAAAAGGTTTGGAAACACTGCTTTAGAAACTATTTTTGCCAAAGTCTAAACTCTCATTATTTTTAGATTGAATACCTAAGTCAAATATAATTTCTCTAGAAACTGTTCTATTCAGTTTATAAATATACAACTTGACCTTTGCTGTTGTTGATTTAAGATTCTCTTTTCATTTCTTTCTATTTACATTCGTCGTACATAGAGATCATGACATGTAATTTTCAACGTATTTATATTTCGTTGATTAATAATAAAAGATTATTGAAAGATAGCTAAGTAATGAGCTTTCTTTGAAAATAGGGACTATTGATGGATAAATTTTAAACACTTTTAATAACTATTTCTTGAATGGATAGAATGTTAATAGCATAAAGGAGAGTGTGAAAATCTTTTCGAAAAGTACAAAATTTATCTTTATTTAACATGGATTGTTTGTTTTATATTAATATATAGGTGAGTTTTTTATCTTGGAATCTTATATATAAAAATAATTTTTAAGAAAAAAATAAAAACCGACTTCAAAAAATTAAATGCAACAAATAAAATACACTAAAAGGTATAAAATAATTATTATCTTATTTAGTTACAACTAAACGACGAAATATTAACATGAAATTACTTTTTGAAGTCGGTGCCAAACAAACTATACCTATAAGCGAGCGTACCCGCCAAACGTACTAAGTAAGATCCGTCGAGTGCGATTCATAAAAGGTATATGTTTGGCACCAACTTCAAAAAGTAATTTCATGTTAATATTTCGTCGTTTAGTTGTAACTAAATAAGATAATAATTATTTTATACCTTTTAGTGTATTTTATTTGTTGCATTTAATTTTTTGAAGTCGGTTTTTATTTTTTTCTTAAAAATTATTTTTATTTTTCTCTTTTTAGTGATGTTATTAATAGTGATCATATCATCAGAACTTGACCAAATTAATATGACACCATCCCTAAGACACCCCCTTTCGGATAAAAAAAGAACCATCGAAATCGGTTCATAAACAAAGAGGTTAGGTCTAAACAAACCTAATAAAAAAGGTCTAATACCTATGAAAAAAAATCGAAAAAAAAATGGGACCAATCGGAAGCTAGACTGGACCCAATGCAAAAAAAATTTTCAAAATCGGTTGACAATTGGCGGAGATATGAGGTAACATAGGCACAAAAAAAAAAAAAAAAAAAAAAATTCAGTCGAATAGAGAACCTCCTCCTTTTTTGAAGTCGGTTAAAAAAAATTTTTACTTTATCCAATGCGAAGCATGGGTAAAGTATTGTAATCGCTCTCGCGGCAAGCGGGACTTCAAAGGGTCCTCAGGTAAAGACTACGGAACCCATGGACTCAATTAAGGTCACAAATTGTAGTATTCAATTAGGTTGAATTTTAGCACGTGACGGTTTTGCCAAAAATTACCAGGGATCTCGTCGAGAGGCCAAAAAGTGCCATTTTTTTTGGAAGTGCGTGGGGATGGATGGATGGATGTGTATGTTATCGTTTTTTTCGTCCACGATTTTTTCCACACCGTTGCACCGATTGAAATGAAATTGAAAACCTACCATTAGTTTAACAAAATGAAGCGCTGATTAGTTTTTGGTACATATCGGCCCACAAACATTAGTACTTTATTTCAGTACTTTTTTAGTTTTTTCTAAATATCTTGAAAATGACTTAACCAATTTTGATGAAATTTAATATCCTAATTAAGTACCTTGGGGACAACAAAAAAGGTTAAATAAAGTTTTTAGTAAAAGTATATTTTAAAGTACTTTACTCTAGAGTAAGATTGTACTTTTTTTTAAATTCCTTATTTTACCAAAATTAAAAAAAACTTTAAAATTTATTCATTTGATCGGTAATATAGCTCATTTAAACTTGTTTAAGTAAGAATGGTTAGGCTTCTCGCTGTGAAATGATAAAAATTTGGGAGGAAATTTTATAAGTAACCATAGCAACTGCGTTGTTTTTTTATCCGTTACCTTTGCTGAAGACATGGAGGTATCGAGTTAAAATCAAAAATAGTGATTGATTCTGATCTAATACTTGAGGAATAACCATTCTATATTGGATTTTTGACGTTTCGGTTTTTATTGGTATTATGATTTCGGTTATTATTGGTCATAAGAATTTTACGGAGGTTTACGTTATTTCGTCATTGATCATATCTTCAGACAAATTAATTGATATGGTACACACACACCACCCTACTAAAGTACCCTCTTTCCTATAAATGAATAAAAAAAATCATTAAAATCGGTTCGCAAACAAACAAGTTATGCTGAACAAACATAGCAAAAAAGTTTCAATTCCATTGAGAAAAAAAAAAAAAGCTTGAGTTGTTTACCATAAATGAATTTAGTCTTTTTGATTTTAAGTCGATTCTTCCACGTTATCAGTAGAGGTTGCCATTAATAGTCAAAACATCAAAAATGGAATGCAATAAGGTTATTCCGCTAGTATTAGATAAGAATCGATCGTTATTTTTGATTTTAAGCCGTTTCCTCCATGTCTTCAGCAATGGTTACCAATAATAATCGAAGCGTCAAAAACCTAATGTAGAATTGTTATTCCTCAAGTATTAGATGAGAATCGATCACTATTTTTGATTTTAACTCGATTCCTCCATGTCTTCAGCAATGGTTACCAATAATAACCGAAACGTCAAAATTCAATGTAGAATGGTTATTCCTCGACTATTAAATGAGAATCGATCATTATTTTTTACTTAAAGTCAACATGAACTGCAAATAGCAAGTGATATCTGATTAATAATAAAGGAATAAACATATTAATATTTCAAATGAATTTGGATAAAGTTTAGCAACGATCCGTTGCAGTTTATTTTTTCATGTTGTAAAAATACACTTTGGGGTGGTCTGGTTCCACGTTCCACCACTCAAATGGTCTGGAGTGAATATATTATGTTTATAATTGACTATAAATTATAATTTTTATAATTTCATTGTGGGTCAAAAATATTTTTTAACACATATGTATTTTTTACCGCACTCACACCATGCGCAGTACCTGGTCCACCTGCTTAGGCCAGCCAGACTGGCCATTCCCTGTACAACTATCATAGACGGTACTATTACGCATTATTTCTAGTTGGGTCAAATCCGTAGTCAAAAATGTGTCACCAGCTCTTGGACTATCTTATTAAACGAGCAAAAATTGTTATATATATTTATTTATATATTTGTATCTTAGTTCTATTTTGAAAACGGCTCTACCGATTTTGATGAAACCAACTCTATTAACAAGTTTTGAGGATGAGAAAACGATCTGGCTAGGTCTGGACCTCGACAAATTTCATCTTAATTGATCTTTTCTTAATTAAAGTAATTATTGATAGATGAAAATCTCAATAAAAAAGTTTGTTTACATTTTTTTCAATTATCTTTTATTTATTAATTGGTTTTTTAATTTTAAAACCCACTAATACTTTATACCAAATATTGTTATATATTAGAATTTGCCAATTTAATTGATTAAAATTCCTCTTATTAAAAAACACTTACTAAAAATATTATCGCAAGCTAGAAGATCAAGTACAGTCGATGGTGGGGGAAGTAATCTCCGAAATCGAAGCCTCAAATACAATGTATACATTATTTCATGTAAAAAATTGCTTCAATAAAATTATTATTTATTATTTATTTAATTGATTAAAAAACTCGATAAATTGTTATTTAATTAAAAAAAATAATTATACGGAATTTATTTATATACCTATATACACATAATCTGTGGACCACTAGAAAGCTAGAAATGCAAAAACTGGGTGCGGGGTGGGGATGGATGTGGGGAGTGCAGGAGGTGGGGTGCAATGGTGGGGGTCCGGGGGGTGCGCGGGGGTGGGGTTGGGGTGGCGGTGGGGGGGTCCAGGGGGCGTATGGTTATCGGCTTCCTACTTCGTATATTTATAAAATTTTATTTCCATTAGGTACCACACAATCAAATCAATATATATGTTGCAGTAAAAACCCGTTTTTAGTAAGAACGGGTTCTTACTAGTTAAAACGCGTTTCACTGAATACCTTTGTGGCAACTAGAATTTACTGATGTTGGTTGAGTTTGGTTCAAAGGTCTAGAATCTTCATTTTTGACCTTCCGCCTCATTTTGGGTGTTTATTTTCAAAAATTTTTAAACGAAAATGTCAAAAATTACAAGCAAAGTTAGAGGTGTAATTTTTGACATTTTCGTTTAAAAATTTTTGAAAATAAACACCCAAAATGAGGCGGAAGGTCAAAAATGAAGATTCTAGACCTTTGAACCAAACTCAACCAACATCAGTAAATTCTAGTTGCCACAAAAGTATTCAGTGAAAGTTTTAACTAGTAAGAACCCGTTCTTACTAAAATGGGGTTTTTTACTATATATATATATATATATAATTAATGAAAATATTGAATTTTTGAAAAAGTTACATGACGAAAATTTTTCTTCTGGAGAGAGAACTTAAAAATGATTAAATCGAATTGGATAAAATCGAACAAGCGCTTTCGCCAACTCTTTTATCCCTACGACCTTTAGCCACCGTCTTCTCCGCGACTTATAACCTTCATCTGTTTAAGACCCGCATCCACATATTCCTTCGGCCCCTACCCAGCCCATAAAATCCCCTCTTCTTCTTCTTTTCACGATGGAGGGGCCAACCCCGGCTTTTGGGCAGGGGGTCGGCAACCTGCGGCCCTTTGCAACTTTTGGCGCGGCCCGCCAAAGCACCAATATAATTTTAGGAAAAATCAACAAACTTAGAGCGTTTTCTTGTGGACATTACAACTTACCTCAATAAATTAAATATAACACTACAAGGCAAAGGAAAGTTAATCAACGAGCTATTTACAGAAATCAAAAGTTTCCAGCTTAAAATAAAATTGTTTATTTCTCAACTTGAAAAGAATAATTATTGTCATTTTCCTACTTTGCAATCGTTTTTAACCAAAAACGACAAACAGTGTCCTTCGAATATTTTTATTGAGTCACTAAAAGTACTGGATGAAAATTTTCGTCATCGGTTTCAAGATTTTTATGCAAAAGAAATGGACATATTAATATTTGAAAATCCTTTAAAATTTGATATTGTAAAACCACCAGAGAATTTACAACTAGAGTTAATTGATTTGCAGTTTGACATTATTGTTATTATAGCATGTCAATAAAAAATAAATTTTTTCTATATTTATTTTTAATAATATTTATACTCGTATATGATATAAAAGCACTATTTAAGTTACATTTGAATGTGCGGCCCGCATAAAAAAATTTATTTTGAAAATGGCCCGCCGTCCGAAAAAGGTTGCCGACCCCTGCTTTAGGGGATGCCACCTTTTTGGTGTAACTTCTTCTCTCATCAATTTCATTAAAAAAAAAATCAACTAAATCTTATCTTATTATAAAATAACTAAAACGAAATTTAGTTTTGAATTTCTAATTGGTTTTTGAAGAACATAATAGAATTTGACCGCCCACACCCCAACATAGATAATTAAAAAAAAATACTAGCTACTTTTGTACATTTGGAAATGTAAAATTGCAAAATCTGAACTTTTTTGCACGATTATATAAATTCCTTCATGGAATTTATTGTAAAGCAAATTCCTTTTTCTTAACAATTTTAGAATTCTACAAATCTTTAATCTTACCAATGGAAATTTACAAATATCGAATGGAATCTGTTCTGTGTTCTGTTTGTTGGAAAATTGAACTTACTTCTCTACTTCTTTCATCAAAATAAGAAAATGTATTTTATCTAATAATAAAATAGAAAAGTACCGTGAATGTAACGAATATTTTTTTGATGGCTATTTCTCAGGAGTCTTATTAAAGACCATAATTCTCTATTTTTTGTATAATAAAAAATTTCTCGAACTGTATTTTCACTTCAATATTCTTGTTTTATGAAGTTTCTTTTTATTTTTTATTAAAGAACATATTATTACTTTTATATCTTACTTCACTTGATAACAGAACAAACTTTAAGAGTGAAAACATTAGTAAAAAAATTTCGTCAAAAAATGGCCATAATATAATTTTTTTATTATATCTTTATAAATCTTTCTCTCGCTCTAAAGCTTTTTAAACTAACCTTACAAAATTATAAGTATTTTTAGATTAAATTAGAGAAAAAAAAATGAAACTTTTTCAAGACTCGGTACGCTGTTTGCAGTTTCGATGAAGTGGTAATTTTAAATGATAAATATCTAAATCTGATATTCATTTCGATTTAGTATTTTCTTAACTAGAGTCAAAAGGCCGTTTCTAGAATAATAGAACCATTTTTCATTAAAACGAAAGAACATATTTCAATTTCCCAAAGATCCTTTACCAGGCAGGCTAGCTCCAGCGAAATTGTCAAATACTAATAAACCCTAGAATGAAGGATTATTGGACTTGGAAGATATGATTGTGGGTCGCCGCCTGTCTACTTGATTCATCAGCCATGTACTTAAAATTAAAATTTTAATTAATTTTCTATATAAGTAGGTACATAAGTGGCAATCAACAGCAGGACTGGTGAATTTAGCCGGTCCTGAAAAATTCTAATGGGCCGGCCAAATGGATTTATTTTTTGGGATGGGGATCACGGAGCAAATCAACTGGTGTGGGCACCACACGACTTTCACATTAGTTTCTCCCTTATTTGAAATCATCATACCAATTTTCTTCATTCAAATTACTTCAATTTGGGTTTCCCCAAGCCGTTTTGAGAAAACCGGAAAAAAGACGAAATTGCAAAATACCAAAAATCTTCAAGTAAACATGTACTTCCGGTTCTTCGATTTTAGCCAAAATCTTGAGGTACTTCTTCTAGCCTCTAGATAGCTTAAGTTTCAAATCCCAAAGCTCTGCGACTTACCGTATACGAGATATGAACGATTAAAATATTTATTTTGCGACATGACTAATTTACTCTCCTCACTTGATTCCAATCGGAATTTATACCTACTCTTTGAAGAACTTAAGATATTTGATAAGTGTACCGATTATTAAAAAATACCAAAAATCTTCAAGTAAACATCAACTTAAAATCAACATGAAATTAAATTATGTTACCTTTTTCTTATTTATTGAGAATATATTTATGTACTGGCTGTGGCAGAATGCAGTCCCTAGTTCCAAAAAATCACTAAAGGGCCCCAATTTTCGTTACTGGGCATCTGAAAACCCTTGTAAACTGCATCAAAGACCTCTTCACAGCCCCAAAGTAACAGTTTGGTGCGCTGTGTCCTCTATAGGCATTATTGGGCCTTATTTTTTTGAATCCGAAGGATTAACTGTTACCGTGAATTCGGCTCGCTATTGTGACATGTTGGAGAACTTTTTGCGCCCCAAAATGGAAGAGTATGGGAGGAACACGAAGCCTTCTGGTTTCAACAAGATGGAGCCACGGCCCATACTGCCAGTCGTTCACGCAAAATTTTGCAAGAGCTCTTTCCCGGTCGCCTGATCTCTTTCCGGGGGATGTTCCATGGCCCCCTCGCTCCCCCGATTTGACCCCGTGTGACTTTTTTCTGTGGGGATACGTCAAAGCTGAGGTATACAAAGTTCGACCTCGAACCCTTGAAGCTCTGAAGGAGGCGATTGAGGGCGTCATCGCTGGAATTTCGCAAGATATACTGGGAAGAGTGGCCGAAAACTTCTTTGAAAGGCTCAATATGTGCATTGCTCGCCAAGGCCGCCACTTGGACGATATCATTTTCAAAACATCGTGAAAAAAACGGTATTATATGTATTTAAAAGTATGAATATCACTAACAATGTTAAAATAATTTTAACTGAAATAACTGAACTATCAAGTTTACACTTCTCTGGTGTGTTATTGCTAGAATAGACAAACAGCCAATTTTTATTTAATCCTGACATTTTTGGCTTATATGTACATTAAAATCTTAATAATCTTTTAACATTCAATCATAAATCGAAAATTTTTAAAACAGTTTTAAATTAAGTTTTTTATTTTCATTTATGTATATCTGTCAGATAATTTTGAAATGTGTATAATATCATTGATATTACAATAATATCCACTGATTAGTTTGTCATTAAGTAATTTTTATTTAATTTTTGAACACCTACTCATGTTGTTGTTGAATTTATTTTTTATTTTTCAATAAAATAACTGCAATAAATTTTAATTGATATCCGTTGCATTTCATTCGGATTTGCAACTCTCTATTAAATAAATAATATTAAGCCCTAGCAATTTTTCGCATAAAATTGTCAAATATTATTTTAACAAATTTTGAAATGGTGGATAATGGGATGTGGAAGATTTGTTTGTATGACGCCACCTGTCTATGGCTACTTTATTCATCAGCCCCTACTCTTTTCGAATTCATTGGAAATCCTCGGATTTTATTCTTTAATATGCGGTTGCCTGGTGGAGCGCATGAATAATACTAGCATCGGTTCGCTGCACAGCCTCGTTGTCTAGATACACACGGTGATTTCCATTGATTCAATATTTGAATGGAAAATGTTATTGACACTGGGGCTGCCATGTTTGTAGACCGGCCAACTGGTAGCCCATTAATCCTTCTATTTCTTCCAAGTTGGTTATAAAAACCTAGGCGCATCGAAGATTGGATCGCATTGAAAGAGACAAAGCGAAGTGGTGGATTTAGGGCCATGGGGTTGGGGGTTGGGGGGGTGCATGTGAGTATGAGGTGTGCTGGTGTGCGTGGGGGCTGAGGGCGCATTGGTTGATGAGGGCTTAGTGCTGTTCCATTGCAGATTACACTCACACTCGGCTCCCCCACTGAATTAACATTTGTATAGAGCCGTAGCCCCTGCCACGCGCTCTGGGGTCGACTGACTGCCCTTTTATTACTTGGGCCCACATTCATGCCAATTTAACTTAGGTTTAGCAACGTAAATCATTAATTTATAATACGCTTACTTAACTCAGAGGAAGTAGCAAGTTGTCCATCTGAACTACATTGAAAAGAATCAAGTCAATTTCTTTAAAAAAATTTTAAACTAAAAAAGTGAAAAATTTAATTATTTGACATCCGAAGGAGTGCTTCTAAATGTGGTTTACTATGGTACCTATATTGCTATGCTTACTTTTATATAATTGTGTTTTCCGTTGTATGAATGTTGTTAGGGTTCGTGGCTGTGATGAAACTGTATTAGATGAAGCAGGAGGTACTTAGCCAAGGTTGGTTCAATAAAACACCCCGAATAAAATGTTTCGGCCTGAACTCTCAATTAACTGAAGATGGCCAAATAAATTCAGGCCGAAACGTTTTATTCAGGGTCTTTTATTAAACCCAGCGCATCCAATTTTGGCTGATACCTACTCCTTCATCTAATACATTGGGTTTTCCTTTTACTTTTTCATACGGGTATGGTCAAGTATTGTAATCGTGCATGAAAAAAGTGTTTTTTTGCTTCATTTTTTCTAAACTATTTTGATAAAAAAAATTGACGACAAGCCAGGGTATTAAGAGTTAACATCGAAAAATTATATTTTACGAGATATTAATAATTGTGTCAAAATGTCTGTTAGTACGTTAGTCTGTTAGTATGTGCGTTACCAAATTTTGTGTACGCTCTAGCTCAAAAACTAGGGTGGATTTCAAAACTAAACATTGAGATTAATAACTGATTAGATTAAATTGAAAGTTTTTGCCGAGAGTAACAGAATTTTTATATATTGAAGGAGACAATAAAAGAGTGTGTCTTCTGCTGGAATTTCCAGCAGAAGACACACTCTTTTATTGTCTCCTTCAACAACTGATTAGATGTTGGTTGAAATCGAACCCGAAATTAGGGGATGGGGGGGGGGGGGGTTAAAAAATTAAAATTATCAAAATTTCAAACTAAAAAACGACAACAAAAAAACAAAATGAAAAATATAAACCTATAATAAAAAATAGAGTTATTATTTTTTTCGGGGCCAAAATGGGGGGGGGGGGGGGGGGTCAAAAAATAAAACTATTAATATAAATAAGTTCTAGACTCTTTAATTGATTTGAACGAAGTTTCACATATCCACGATGACCTTATGAAAATGGCGAATGGATTGCCTATATTCAGGCATTTGGTGCGTACAGGGCTAGAATTTTTCTTTTGGAATAATCTAAATGTTTTCAAATATTATTTAAGAATAACCTATACAAATTTAAGTATAGGTATAATATATCTATACGTCTATGTATGAGACTAAAACTTGTCAGGACTTGTCTTTTTGATATTTGCACGTACTTACATGTCAATAGATAATGGATAGTCAGGGATTATTATATCCTTGACCCGTTTAAAAAATAAATTATCATTCCTCATATCCTTCTTTAATACCATTCGATTTAAGCCCGTGGCCCAATATAAAGTCATAAAATTCCTTAAAACATTGAGATTTATATGTAAATTCTGGAAAACACACATCAATTTGGCCTGACAATTATTTTCTCTAAAATAAGAAATCTGAAATTCTACTGTGAAGTTTTTGAAAAACAAATTGTAATATATCAACATATTATTAATTGTAATTTGTCTTTTTTTTCAGTGAAGATTCCGACACAGGGCAAGGATCTTTTCCATAGCAGAGCTTCGAGCAGAGAAGACGCCTGCAGGTAGGCAATTCCTAGACTTCTCTTTTTCCTTCGGCGGGCATCTAATTTCCTAAGTAAATTAGGCTAATTAAATGGAGGACTTTTCGGGTTTATTATTGTTGATGTCAGATCCTATCAAGCTGGACGAAGAGCCCCAGATCCCGTAGCGAGATAATAATACCAAAAATTGGGGAATGTAAAGTGTAAATTGAAATTGTCAAATTTGTGGAGATAAGCCAAAATTTACTAAGTTAAAAACATATTGTAATTAAATACAATAGATTCTATTATTCCCTTTTATCTATTTGAGTATAAACTGTTTCGTATGAATTACGATTTTATTGTAGCTGTCGTCTTAATATATTCTTAGTATACGGGAGTCTAATTATTATAAGTGAGTGCAATAACTCTGTATATAATTCGTGGTACCTAATTAATTACACCGTTATAAAGAATACATAGAATAGATAGAATAGAAAGGAATAGATTAATATGGTATGGACACCCCAAAAGAATGCCGGAAGACAGGTGGCCTCATAAAATATGGACCTGGATGCCCACGGAAAGACGGAGGAGAAGAGGAAGACCGAGACGAACGTGGAAGCAGGGGGAGTAGATGAGGCAATGACCAGTAGGCAACTACAAGAGCAAGACATTCTGGATAGAGAGAATTGGCGTGTTGGATGCGGAAAACGGCGCATGCTGTAAAACAAACCGCTTTATTATTATTTATAAAGAATACATTTATTCTCTTTTATATTGATAAAATCTATTAGAAAATTGAAGCAATATAATAAGATAAAATAAACTCATTGGGCCAAAGGCTATGCCCCCTGGACTCCGGAGTTTTAAAGTAATAATTTAAGTTTTCTAATTTTAATAAATGTTATTTGTCATGAAGTATTAGTGGATTTGAAAATTAAAAACAATCAGGTCTGCGTCGTCGCTCAAGCTGATTATAATAAGTATATATATACTAGCTGCAAGGCCCGCCTTCGGCGGCCCTCTTGCTAGCCAGGGGGCACGCCCCTGGACCCCCAACCCACGAATCCCACCCTCACACTACACTCCCCCCCGACCCATCCAGCACCCCTACCCCCGCACCATGAACCCGTGCCCAACCCCCGCCCCCATACCACAGAACCCAAACCTCACCCCCCACTCCAACCCACCACACTCCCCGAAACCCACCCAGCACCCCAACCCCCGCCCCCACACCACCACCCCAACCCTCACCCCACCCACCTCGGGCCCCCAACCCACGAACCCCAACCTCACCCCCCACTCCAACCCACCACACTCCACGAAACCCACCCAGCACCCCCAACCCCCGCCCCCCTACTCCGCCATACTCCCTCACTCCACCGCCATTCCACTCCGCGCATCCCATGCCCTAACCCACCCCCACTCCACCCCCGCACCCAGTTTTTGCATTTCTAGCCTTCTAGTGACCCACAGATTATGTATACAAAATTTGGTTGAGTTTGGTCCAAGAGCAAGAATTTTCATTTTTTGACCCCCCCCCCCATTTTAGGTGGTTAGTTTTTGCATTTCTAGCTCTCTAGAGTCCCACAGATTATGTATACAAAATTTGGTTGAGTTTGCTCCAAGAGGCAAGAATTTTCATTTTTTGACCCCCCCCCATTTTGGGTGGTTAGTTTTTGCATTTCTAGCTCTCTAGAGGCCCACAGATTATGTATACAAAATTTGGTTGAGTTTGGTCCAAGAGCAAGAATTTTCATTTTTTGACCCCCCCCCCCATTTTGGGTGGTTAGTTTTTGCATTTCTAGCTCTCTAGAGGCCCACAGATTATGTATACAAAATTTGGTTGAGTTTGGTCAAAGAGCAAGAATTTTCATTTTTTGACCCCCCCCCCCATTTTGGGGACGCCCCCCCATTTTGGGTGGTTAGTTTTTGCATTTCTAGCTCTCTAGAGGCCCACAGATTATGTATATAAAATTTGGTTGAGTTTGGTCCAAGAGCAAGAATTTTCATTTTTTGACCCCCCCCCCCATTTTGGGTGGTTAGTTTTTGCATTTCTAGCTCTCTAGAGGCCTACAGATTATGTATACAAAATTTGGTTGAGTTTGCTCCAAGGGCAAGAATTTATATATTTTTCTCCTTCCCCCCCTTTTTGGGTGGTTTTTGGGGGGAATTTTTTTAAACAAAAGTTGTCAGAAATCACATCCCCTACAACTTTGCTCATTATAAAATTTCCCGTAGAGTTAATAGTTTAAGAGTTATTTGATAATTTTCATTCGTGCACCCCCCCCCCAAACCCCCTTTTGGGGTCAAAATATCAAAACGTTATATAGCTAAAAACGTAAGTTAGAAGACCTCTGATACAAATATGAAATTTCATAATAATCCCTTCAGCCGTTTTGACGTGAATCGTGAGCAACTTTTCGCGGAAACCACTGAAACAGACAGACAGACAGACATACAGACAGGAATTTTGTTGAGGGTGTTTTCGTTCATAACTTTGCTTGAAACGTGTGCAACCAAAATTTGGCGTGATTTGGACCAATGTACAGACAAAACCTTAATTTTATATATATAGATAGATAGATAGATATACTCGCCAGAGGAATTCTTCCACCTTCTAATGCTTTACTAGTTCTGGGAGCAAGGGTCTCTTTAATATATAGGATTTGTGTTTCATTTCTCATTCGAACTAGTTTAGTTATTTGAAATCCTATAGCACATCTGAATACTCATATGGCTAGAAATGCTGCATTCTAGATTTTAACCGACTTCAAAAAAGGAGGAGGTTTTCTATTCGACTGAATTTTTTTTTGTGTCTATGTTACCTCATATCTCCGCCAATTGTGAACCGATTTTGATGATTTTTTTTGCATTGGGTTCAGTCTAGCTTCCGATTGGTCCCGTTTTTTTTTCATTGGTATTGGACCTTTTTTGATATGTTTGTTCAGGCATAACTTCTTTGTTTATGAACCGATTTTAATGATTCTTTTTTTATTGGAAAGAGGGTACCTTAGGGGTGGTACCATATTAATTTGGTCAAGTTCTGAAGATATGATCAATGACGAAATAACGTAAATCTCCAATTCTTATGACCAAATAATCGAAATTATAATAAATAAAATCTTTTATAAAAAAAATCTTAAAACATTCATTTAAAACCCGCAAACGTTTCGAGAGAATTTCTATATTTATGAATTGAATTTTATTATCATTTTCTGATTCATTCGCCCGACGCTTTCTCTTACGAGATGCATGCAAGGTATTATATTAAGTCACTATTAATAACATCACTAAAAAGAGAAAAATAAAAATAATTTTTATAAAAAAAAATAAAACCGACTTCAAAAAAATTAAATGCAACAAATAAAATAATAATAACTTAAAAATAAAATAAAATACACTAAAAGGCATATAAAATAATTATCTTATTTAGTTACAACTAAACGTACTAAGTAAGATCCGTCGAGTGCGATTCATAAAATGTATATGTTTGGCACCGACTTCAAAAAGTAATTTCATGTTAATATTTCGTCGTTTAGTTGTAACTAAATAAGATAATTATTTTATACCTTTTAGTGTATTTTTATTTTTAAGTTATTATTATTTTATTTGTTGCATTTAATTTTTTTGAAGTCGGTTTTATTTTTTTTATAAAAATTATTTTTTGTATACTCGATTCGGGATCGTGAACCTTAGTTCTAGAATATTGTAAAAAATATTAATATAAAAGTAATATAATAAACGTATTATTTCGAATAATTATAGGGTGCCCCAGTGCGCGTGCGTTTTCAGCCGGGGGTTCGTGCAGGGCGGGACAAGGGAGATTTCGATCCCTTGTGGAATAAAGTGAGTGCATCTTCTATTCTTAGGGCTCATCTCCATGCGAATACAGAGGAGGCTTGCGACATGCACACAAAGACCATTCATTCGGGGTGTCTGTGCTCTGGTATCCTTTGTCCTTTGTGTTGACTCTGACACCTCCGCCCCTTCGGGACCGCAAAATAAATAAATATAAACGGACGCACGCGGCGACGGGCATTCCTATCATTTTAACTGCCCACCCACCCACCATACAACAGACGAGATGAAACCTACACTTGGACACTCAATGAAAGCCAAAAATTTATATTGGATTTTTTTCACACGCACGAATGAAATCGATCGAGTTCATTTATATAGTATCGGAGTTCTATATATTAATTAAATTCAAAACACTATCATCATAGGCGAAAAACATTTATAATTACAATTATGTGAATATTTGTTGTAAAATCCACCTGGACAGAGGCTGGATTCACACACAAAAAAAGTTTAAATATACAAAATCTAAAAATTACACTTATTATTATCTCTTTATTTACGTTTAATAAACAAAAATACCTATGGAAAGAAAAAAATATTTACGAAATTAAAATTATAAATTATATTTCCGATTTAAATAGAATTACATACATCGGGTTAGGCTAGGTGTAGCGTGCTAGCCTTCTAACCAAGTGGGCCCGTGCTAAAATCTGACCCCGGGGTAGAGTCAATTTTTTAAAAAAATAATAAGTAGTATCGTAAATTGGCTTATGGCTGGAAAGGTCGAAAAGTCAAAAAAAGTGTATTTTGTAGAAAAACATTTAAATTTTCAATATTTTTACAATGTATAGTCTTGCTGAGTAAAGTGGAATTAACGAAACAATTATAAACGTCTTTGGTTTTAGTTTTGAGAAAAATAATTTACAACTGCATTATTTTTCGGGCATCAGAGGAAAAAATGAAGAATATCAGAAATAAAATCAACTGGTGTGGGCACCACGCGACTTTCACATTAGTTTCTCCCTTATTTGAAATCATCATACCAAATTTCTTCATTCAAATTACTTCAATTTGGGTTTCACCCAAGCCGTTTTGAGAAAACCGGAAAAAAGACGAAATTGCAAAATACCAAAAATCTTCAAGTAAACATGTAACTTCCGGTTCTTTGATTTTAGCCAAAATCTCGAGGTTCTTCTTCTAGCTCTAGATTAAGGGGGTTCGTGACTGTTTATCATTTTTATAAGAAAATTCTCAAATTTTTACCATCGAATCATTGATGTATTAAATATTTATTCCCGAAATTTGAAGTTGATCGTCTGTCCCATTACCGAGAAATAAATTATTGAAAATTGTCCTTTTAACATGGAAGTAAATGGACCGAGCTTTTAAAAGGGCTATAACTTCTATACAAATTATACCATTTTCAACAAATTTATACAGATCAATAATTCAACTTTTATGAATCGAATGATACATTTTTCAATAGATTTGACAGTCTAGTTAATTAGTTATTCATAAATGTAAAAATAAAAAGTTATTTGCAGCCAACAGAATATAACAAAAGCACTAGTGTAGAATTCCAACTCTATTTCTTGAAATCGTTTTTGTGTTAAATAAATGTTTTTATAATGAGAAAAAATTTATCTCAATATTCTTTTTATTAATATTATCAAAACAAAGATTTTTATTCGAAATTAACCTCATTATTAACAATTTTTTTATTAAATTGAAAGTTTTTTTTCGCTGAGAGTAGCAGAATTTTTATAAATTGAAGGAGACAATAAAAGAGTGTGTCTTCTGCTGGAATAATAAATTTTTAATTTATAACGAGACTATAGTTTCGAGGGCTTTGCCCTCTTCATCAGTCTATTACAATTGATTCACAGGAATTAATGTATGAAAGGAAAAATTTTTATTAAAAAATTTAGTAGGCAGAAGTTGTCACTGTGCAGAAATACAAAAGATTTTTTCGAAGATCAACCAGATAGATAAGTTGTCCTGAACCTCCTTAAGTTTAAAATCCCAAAGTTCTGCGACTTACCGTTTAGTTATAAAGGGAGGTTTAAGAGGGGGAAAAAGATTTAAAATTCACAGGTTAAAATTGAGATAGACACTTTGAAACTTGGTGGATATTTTTTTTTTATTTATTTCGAACAATATGAGTCTCTGTCAGCATAAAAATTCGAAAATACACAAAAAAGGACCACCCCTAGTATTCACATCTGAAAATATTTATTAATAAAGTCCAGATTGCCAAATAAATTTTAATTTAAGGAAGTTCTGGTAGGTGTAGTTTTGTTTCATCTTGTTTTGATGATTATTTCTTATCGTGTCTTGATTTTCAAGACAAAAGAAAAGAAAAATTTCTTGTTTTACTTATTTGTTGGCTACGTATTTCTTATCTTGTTTAAAGAATTCTTTGACATTTCTTGTCTTGACATTTTAGGAAAATACCCTTTCTCTATAATAACAAAAATGAATGTATGTATATCTCTGACTGTAATGATATCTTTTATTGTTAATTGTTATAAGAGTCTGTTTCGAAAAAAAAACAAGTAAATAAATATTTTAATTGAGTTGTTCATTGATAAAAAAATAACGATGCGAGGTATTATCTCAAGCACCAATAACTTGTTTCCATCTTTCGAAATAATAATATTATGGACTAAGAGGGCATAAAGCCGAGGAATATTAGTAAAGTAATTTGTTCTGGAATGAAATTGGATCTCGGCAGAGGGCAGTCTGTTTGATTGGAAGAAAACGAGATATTCCTTTTTTGTCTGTACAGTTGAAAGGGGTTTCTGAATGGAAACAGCATAATTGATCTCTCCTCCGTTGTTTATTCTTTTACTTCCCTCGAAACCTTGACGAGGATGGATTTTCTCGGCTTTCGTTTACTCGGCTAAATATGATTCTGTATTAGTCGCTGCATGCGGCTATAATCAACATTAAAATGGTTAAAAAGCTTTAACCTGATACAATAAAGAAATCAAATAAGTATTCTATGTACATCCTTGCTTCAATGAATAATAAATAGACATATTACTCCTTCATTTACAATTAGATTATCGCATGTGGTATTGAAATCCTTGAATATCTTATTAACAGGTTAATAGTAATCTCTTTAAGCGCGAAGCGTGCCTCAAACCGGACAATTCATTCTTAAGGACTAATCACCTCCATCTATTTGGAAGCCACGAAAACATACAACACAAGAGGGAGTCTGTTAATCACCAAATGCCATTTATTTTTTAAATTATTTGTTGTTTATTTAATGGGCCATTCAATGGAAGCTGTGAGGGATCTTAAAGGTTGAGTTTTTGAGTCAGTCTTTGGAAATGAGTTATGGTAAATATGCATATATAAAAAATTCCAAATTATCCTTTTGAAATAAAATATGACTGGTTACTCAAGTGAGTCAGTTGAAATTAAATTCATCCGATCAATTTGTTGTCTATTGTTTTTAGAAATGTTTGAAACGTGGAGAAAAATCACTTTTAAACATTTTTACTAAGTAAATAAAGTCGTTAAGTCAAATAATTTATTCAATAATTTCTGATCTGTTAATTCTCAGATCTATAAATTATTTTTTATTTTTGAAAAATTATTCTGGGCGTGCGTGTGTCTGGATTCAGATAGCCACGATACTTCAAGATTAAAAAGTCGTAGAAAGTTCATCCTGTTACCAAAATGTTTGAATTTCCAAAGCAATTATCTGATTAGATTTTGTTTGGTCATTCTAGCTTCAGAACTTCTGGTTGAAAAATGCAGAAAATAATCGAATTGTCCCATATGGGGCAACGTTCCCTCTAATTTTTACGCTGACTGCGCGGTACAAAAGTATTAGGTTGGGGAATAAGTTCGTTCGGTTTTTTTTCAAAGAGGATTATTTAAAGGATTTGTTTGTTGTTGAGCAAAGGGTTTGTATTCATTAGACAGTGCCTTTTCTGCTCTACAGGACTGTGTTATTTGTTTTTTCGAATATTTTTAGTTTTTCCTATTTTCCACGCTTAGAAATGGAATACCCAGGTGGCAAAAATCAGCATTTTCGACACCTACTTTTCTTCGCTTTTCATCGCGGTCAAAAAGCAGCTGAAGCCGCTCGTGACATATGCAACGTGTATGGAGAAGGTGTCATAGGTGAGCGCGCAGCACAGAAATGGTTTGCGAAGTTCAAAAACGGCGACTTTGACCTCAAGCAAGATCTCCACCCGAAAAAGACCATGATCTGCGTTTGGTGGGACTGGGAAAGCATGATACACTGGGAAATGCTTGAAAGGAACGCAACGGTCAACAAGGAGCTCTACATTGCCCAACTACGCCGCGTAAATGAGGCTATGCGACTGAAAAGACCTGACCGACAAGGCCAAGTCATCTTGCTCCACGACAACGCCAGACCCCATGTTGCACAAGTCGTCAAAACCGCACTCCAAGAGCTCGAATGGGAGGTTCTTCAACATCCACCGTACTCTCCGGACCTTGCGCCAACAGATTATCACCTTTTCCGCTCCTTGTCGAATCAAATGAGGGGTGTTACCTTCGACGGCGAAGAGGACCTCAAAAACTGGCTCAACAACTTCTTCGACACCAGACCGGGCGATTTTTGGCGGAACGGCATCAACAAATTGGTCGAGAGGTGGGAGGAGGTTGTAAACAGTAACGGCGAATACATAATTGATTAATTTATTGTTATAATTATTGTTTTTTGTTTAAAGAAAGCTCTTTGAAAAAAACCGAACGAACTTATTCCCCAACCCAATATATATCAGCGAAAATGTACAAAACGTATGTATAAGTGTGCAAGTAAGAGGGAAGGGGTCCTGTGCCGATTTCAAAAAAAAAATGTTCTTAACCCTCTTAAACTTTTTTTTTCTTGAAATTTTGATTGCCATTTTTAGATGGATTCAGATAGCCACGATACTTCAAGATTAAAAAGTCGTAGAAAGTTCATCCTGTTACTAAAATGTTTGAATTTCCAAAGCAATTATCTGATTAGATTTTGTTTGGGCTTTCTAGCTTCAGAACTTCTGGTTGAAAAATGCAGAAAATAATCGAATTGTCACATATGGGGCAACGTTCCTCTAATTTTTACTCTGACTGCTCGGTACAAAAGTATATGGGAGCGAAAATGTTCAAAACGTATGTAAAAGTGTGCAAGTGAGGGGGAGGGGGTCCTGTGCCGATTTCAAAAAAAAAAGTTGACCCTCTAAACTTTACTTTTTTTTGTGAAATTTTGATTTTTGCCATTTTTAGATGCAATTCTTTTATAAAATGAAAAAAAAAAATAGAGAACAAAAAAGTTTTATATCAATGAGAATTTGATTTATAGTAAAAACAAACAAACTAAAACTATATTTTTTTGAATGAGAAAAAACATGAAAATGTAGTTATAGTTTTTTTTATTATTATTATTATTATAAATCGAATTCTGATTGAGATAAAAACACGTGTTATATTGGAAATGATCGACGAAGTTTTTTTTTCAATAAATAAAACTAAATATTTTGATTTCAAGTATTACTTTTCTGAATCAATACGCCTTTAAAATAGGCAAAAATCACCTTTTTCGAAGATTTGACCAAATATAAATCAAATTGAAGAAAAAAGTGAAACTTTTTCAAGACTCGGTAACATGCTTGCAGTTTCCTTGAATTAATTAATTTATTAAATGTTAATTCAAAACACACCTGTTCGATTTTTTTATTATTTTTTACTATAGAAACGGATTAAACTCTCTGTCTGTCTGTATTCAAATACCCACGTTAACTTAAGAACGAAAAGTCGTAGAAAGTTCGTTCTTGTGCTAAAATATTTGTATTTCCAATGCGAAGAAGTGACTAGATTTTGGTAAAAATCGTACCAAAAATTGACGGGGGGAGGGAGTTTTTTTTTTTAAACCCTGTTTGTCATTTGATCAAATTTTGCACAGTCAGCCTTTAAGGCCTTAGGGAACTATAATGCAAAAATCAACTTCCTAAAATGACCAGGATGAGAGGGCAGGTGTATGATAAAGTCATGAGATGGCCACATCACATATTTTATAATTTATAGGTAAATTTAAAAGAATTAATCGTTATTTTTCTTTTACTAATATAGAAAAACATACTATATTTATTAAATATTAATCTAGTTTGAAAATTTTACGTAATTTTTCAATTTTTAATAGAAATTTTTTTCTGTTTTATTTTCCATGGTGTTTCGTCCATCCCTTCTTCATGTCTTCTTCTTTCTTCTCGGCTTCATTCTACTCGTCACTTGAATCTGCACATCATAGCTTCGCATTCAATATAAGTACAAAATCTTTTTTTTACAAGCATGGCGTTTAATTTATTATATAGGGATCAAATACTTTAAAAAATTAGGGATTTTTGCAATAGGATGTTTTTTCTTTCAGCTTTCACCCTACAACTTTTAATTTTAGATTAGAGATTTTATTAATAAAAACAAAATAAATAAAATTAAATTTAACTTTTTAAATTTAAAATTGCTTTTCATAAATTTTTAGAATAAATTTTTCATTTTCATTTGATAAATTCATAGTAAAAATCATTCAATTTTTTCTTTTTTCAATGCATATCGTAATTAAAATTTAAAATTTAATGTAAATTAGTAATTTTTAAGAAGGATTAAAATGACATCCTAATAAATTGTTTTATTCGAAATTTCTGGTATTCATTTTGGCCTTTTCATCAATTCATCATTAAAATTTTTAATTTAATAAACTTTTCTAAATTTTTGCATAGAATTCAGTCTAATTATTTTTTTGGACTATTTTTCAAATTGAGATTTTTATTAGAAATTAAATTCAGATAGGATAGCAAATGATAGATTTACAGCATTCCCTTCAACCGTTATTGGATGGATCAACTGGTCCAAAGGATCAAAGGAGGATGGATCTTCAGAGGGCGGATTTATCTTCACAAAGTAAGACACTCTCCTTAGAATTGGTAGTTTTCTGGGTCTAAGATTATCGAATGTTGTTTTATTAGTCGTTAGGGCTTCCAGGTTCATCGCCTCTCCCTCCGTGGGATCCGCTACAAAACCACTACAAATGATTGCATGATATAATTTTTAAGATTTATTATAAGCTCAAAAAGAGGGATAGAATTAGCAATAGGTGTAGGAGGGTGGGAGGGATACGCCATGCCAACGTCAGGGATGCTAATCTGTTTTCGAGATGTTTCTAGAGACAACCGTCTACGAGAACAGAGAGATGGCTTCTAGGTCTTCAGTATGGGCCGTTGCAATTATTCAAGGTGAATATTACACTTAAAATTTTTTGAATTTTATTGAAAAGATTGAGGTTGTCATCTGCTTGATGCAAATAAATATATATCTATATAAATAAATACAAATCTTTTATAAAAAACAATCTTCAAACGTTTATTAAAATTTCAAACGTTTCGGACAGGCAATATTTAAAATTTAGAATTTACAAGCATAAATATTCATTTAGAACAAAAATTCCGAATGTACCATGCTAGTAGCTAGCTATTCAACTAACCTGGGACACAATTCTGACTTTTCTAATCCCAAAATTTTAGATAAAGAACGGAATTTAGAAAAGAGATTAATTTTAGAAAGGATCGAAATTTTAAACAGCAAAAATTAACAAAAGGTCTGATATGGACTGTTTTTCTAATATTCATCAAAATTTTTAAGGAAAAATAATTTTTCGTAATATATATATTTAAAATTAAGGTTTCTCGTCTGTACATTGCCCCAAAATCACGCCAAATTTTGGTTGTACACCGGTTCAGGCAAAGTTATGATCAAAAACACCCTCAACAAAATTCCTGTCTGTATGTGTATGTCTGTATGTTTCCGTCGTTTCCCGAAAAGTTGCTCACGATTCACGTAAAAACGGCTAAAGGGATTATTATGAAATTTCATATTTACATCAGATGACTTCTAACTTACGTTTATAGCTATCTAACGTTTTGATATTTTAACCCCCGAAGGGGGGGGGGGGGGGCACGGATGAAAATTATCAAATAACTCCTAAACTATTAACTCTACGGGGGGGGGCAAAGGTGGCTCGCAAGAGGGGCGCTGAAGGCGGGGCCTTGCAGCTAGTTATAAATATATCTATATTATATATTTATTCAAGGTAATTTAATCACCAAGACAATTTGTATCAATGTCTACTTTTCAAAATATTTTATTTGTTTATTGTTGCTTTACATACTTTCATATACTTGTGTTATTTAATGGATAAAAATATAAATTCATTTTTGATGAAAATTTATAATTTTTTTAATTTTTTAATATTCGGTCGTTTTAAGCGGATTTTGAATAGAATCGAATAAGAGATATTTTTTGGCCGAAGAATTCTGATCCCTTATTAGCTGGAATGAATATATCTTGGAAGTTTTAATTAGGTTTGACTTGGGGTGCAATTTACTCGAGCAGCTAATGTTTGAGGACGAGGCTTCCGCTAAGGTTTGGCCAGCGAGGGTTTGCTTCCTTGCGAGAACCCTCCAGCCTCCAAAAGGCTAGATTAATTCGGCAATTTATATAGAGACCGCTTGTGCTCTACCTCTCGGTAGAAAAGAAAAGAAAAAACCCTCTTCTCGTCTTGGGTGAACAACAAGTTATGTTGAAAATCAAATGCTGGCCCGTTCAGTAGCACCCATAAAAGAACCTTAAATGCATGCATCAATTTAGCATCTCTGCAAGTGGCCCTTTGTTTCAAGCGACATCGCTTTCCCAAAAAATTACCTTCTTTCTTTGATTATATATCATACAAATTGAATTCACTATATTAGCCAAATAGACCCCACTCCATAGAGATAACCAAAATGTTTAGTTTAGGCTATATTGATAGTCCTATTTTTTGAACACCCCTCTCCCTTATGTTGTTCTCCGAAAGAATAAATGACTTTTTTATTAATAGAACTCTTTGATAGTAAATTCAATTTTTCTTGGTTTTTCAGTTTGAAAATTTTATAATTTTAATTTTTTAAGAATCCTCTCCCCTCTTAATCTCAATACAATCAAAAAATCAAAAATCCGTTTTGAAATTCTCACTAGATTTTGAGTTAGACTAAACAAAATTTGTTAAAGCACTATCTAAATATAATGTACTAAAAACATACGTGTACTATCAGACATTATAACAAAATAATTAATATCTCCTAAAAATATAATTTTTCCTATGTTCATTCTAAAGCTTTTCTTGTAGACCGAAAAACCATTATTTCGATCAAATTTTTTTTTCAAAGTAGTTCGAGTCATTTTGCTTTCTTTAGTGTTTGTGTTTTTGTTTGTGAGAAATGTTCATTCGTTCATGTATGTTAATTCGGATTTCTAAACCCACGATAGCGGAAAAACGAAAGGTCGTAGAAAGTTCATTCAGGTCCCATAATAATATCTAATGTCGATCTGTCTAGATTCCCATAATCCACGATAATTCAAAAACGTAAAGTCATAAATTTTTTTGTCGGTCCGGATTCCCCATTCTTATCACTAGTCAAGAACGCAGAATCGTTCAGTTCGTTCTAGTGCCAAAAAATTTGTATTTTATTTGATCACACACGCAGATATATAGAGAGAGATTTTCAATTTTTTGGATTTAAGGTACCTGAAAAATTGGAAAAAAAATCGAATTCGAATTTTTTTACGAAAATAAAAAATTAAATCATTTTGATTTGGAAATTTTATTATCAAATTAAACACGCCCAGCAGGCTTTAGCTTGCAAGCCTACCGAGGAAATTTTATTAGAAAAAATAAATTATTAATTTTATTAAAAACAAATTTCGTATGAATTGATTTTCTAAAATGAACACCCCATAATAAATATCTGTTAATTCTTATTTATTTGATTAAAAAATCTACCTAATAAAAATAAATTCATTGTATATAATTATTTAATGAAAAAAATGTATTCGATAAATTTTTTCTTTCCTTAAAAGCAAATGAAAAGAATCTACCGAAATTTCGAAAAAATAATTCCCTTATTTCATTGAAAATATTTTAAAAACAATTAAAGATAAAAATTAAAAAAATAATAAATTCTCTGAAATGCAATTGGGGTAGAATGTCTCACCCTGGTATAGAAAGAAAAGGGTGCGAAATATAAGCTTGGGCACTTTTATAATAATCCCGGATACATGTCGAGACAAGTCCATATCCATTGGAGACATTGAAACAAGCTCAGACACGAAATAAAGAATTTTCTATTAATCAAGTATAGTAAGAGTTTTATCAATAGCGTCTACTTCTCCTTAACACAAGCTAACTATTTTAATACTAATAATAAAATTGCATGCAAAGTCTATTATATAGAGTTGAAATATGTTAAAAAAATTGCAAAATAAAAACACATGAAAAAGAATTATACTCTCAATCTATCGTTATAGGTTAAAACACGTATGAAATAATTTTTTAGTAAATAAAACTGCAACGGATCGTTGCTAAACTTTATCCAAATTCATTTGAAATATTAATATGTTTATTCCTTTATTATTAATCAGATATCACTTGCTATTTGCAGTTCATGTTGACTTAAATTCAAAAATAGCGATCGATTCTCATCTAATACTCGAGGAATAACCATTCTACATTGGATTTTTGACGTTTCGGTTATTATTGGTAACCATTGCTGAAGACATGGAGGAATCGACTTAAAATCAAAAATAGCGATCGATTCTCATCTAATACTTGAGGAATAACAATTCTACATTAGATTTTTGACGTTTCGATTATTATTGGTAACCATTGCTGAAGACATGGAGGAATCGAGCTTAAAATCAAAAATAGCGATCGATTCTCATCTAGTACTAGAGGAATTACCATTCTATATTGGATTTTTGACGTTTCGGTTTTTATTGGTTGTTGTGCCCGTCGAGAATTTTTTCCTTAAATAAATATAATTATTCTTAAGGGTAATATTTTGGCAGTCGGCATCCCTTTTTATTTTTCGAACCTTTCACAATAGGGAAGGGTCTTTACGATTGCATTTCTGGCGAGTCGTAAATAAATGTCAAATGGCTTTTAGCCCCAGATGGCGATTGTAAATGTCATTTTTGCGTGGGAAATTTCTAGAGAGTAAATTTCTAGAAATGGGAGGAATGATTTTAAGATACGCCCCGCTAATTAAGAATTTGGCCTATGAGAAGTAATCTTAAAATTTCGACTCTTCAGGCAGTCTTGAGTCAGTCAGAGAGTTGGCAGTTCTAAGCTGAAGCCCACTTGGGGTCGGTCAGTTGTCAATTGGAGTTGAGAGACGAGTTTTAAGCTCTCCAGCCATCAGCATGGAGAAATGTATTAATTATAAAATAACTAATAAAAATAATCAATATTAAATAATGCTCTTTCTACTCTCTCCCTACTTCAATTACCATCAAATCAGCATCAGGCCTGAAACAGGTCGAATCGCTTGGGCACGTTACCAGACCATTCACGGGGAACTTCTTCGAGATAAATCAACAAATCGCCAACCTTTCTCTGGTCAAGAAGGGTTGCAACCAAAAACTTAAAGTGTTGTCGTAACATGGCAACCATTGCAGAAGACATGGAGGAATTGACTTAAAATCAAAAATAGCGATTGATTCTGTTCTATTGCTTGAGGAATAACAATTCTACATTAGATTTTTGACGCTTCGATTATTATTAGTAACCATTGCTGAAGACATGGAGTAATCGGCTTAAAATCAAAAATAACGATCGATTATTGTCTAATACTAGAGGAATAATCTTATTGCTTTCCATTTTTGATGTTTTGACTATTAATGACAACCTCTACGGAAAACGTGGAAGAATCGACTTAAAAGCAAAAAGACTAAATTCTTTTTTGGTAAACAACTCAAACTTTACTTTTTAATATGAATCCTAAGAAGAAGAATCAGAAAGGGGTCAATTTCTAAATTTTTCATTCTAATAAGTATTCATTAAGTATATGATTAATAAATACAGGATGGGGCATAAAGATCTACCACATTTTGAAGAGGTATAAAAAAATGAAAAAATTTAACTAGAAAAAACTGAATATATTTTTGAAAAGAAAATTAAATATTTTTTTTAAATGTGTTTTAAACATCAGAACGAAAGGGGGGGGGTCAAAAATGAAAATTCTAGCCCTTTAGGCCAAACTCAATCAAATTTTGATTACATGGTCAACCAAATTTTGTATACATATTCTGTGGACCCCCAGAAGGCTAGAAATGCAAAAACTAACCAAATTTTTATATATAAATGTTTTGGTCGAAAGGGCTAGAATTTTCATTTTTGACCCTCCTCCCCATTTTGGGTGGTTAGTTTTTGCATTCTGGGGGATCCACAGAATATGTATACAAAATTTGGTTGAGTTTGGTCGAAAGGGTCTAGAATTTTAATTTTTGACCCCCCCCCCCTTTTTTTGTCTGATATAATGTTTAAAACACATTAAAAAAAATTATTTTATGTTCTTTTCAAAAATATATTCAGTTTTTTTCTAGTTAATTTTTTTCATTTTTTATACCTCTTCAAAATGTGGTAGATCTTTATGCCCCACCCTGTATTTATTTTACTCCGAAAAAAATTTCAATCTTATTAATGGAAACACGCATTATAATCCTCAACTAAGTTATTGTTTCTTTTAACATTATAAAAACTGTTTAGTAGTTTTTTCTTTAAAGAAAATATTTAGAATAATGTATTTTGGCTACTTATGAAAGCGTGATATTTTTCTGAATCAATGTTTGTCTTGGCCTGAGAATAAAGAAGGGTATACCGCCTGTTCATTCATTCCTGGAGACAATCGAAAAGGGCAACTGAGGGTTCCTGAGTAGTTCTCGTCGCTGCGCGTGTCTTATCAAAACAAGCTGCTGGTTCCCACACGCCCTACCACCCTACAACAATTTTACAATTTATACAAACCCACACCCTAGACGCTCTTCAGATCAATTGCAATCAGTAATCCAAATAGTGCAACTTCTTCCCTAATTATATAATAATTTCAACATTGCCAGAATGGATCTTTAGTTCCCGATTTTCATTTACCACTTTTACAAATAGAAATAAGCTGACGTGTTCTGATGTGGCCATCCACTTGACTTTACCATACAACCTGGCCCCTCACTTATATTTAATATTTAATAAAATTATTTATAATCATGTAGGGGGGGGGGGGTTAGTTTTTGCATTTTTAGACTCCTGGGGGCCCACTGATTATGTATACAAAATTTGGTTGAGTTTGGTACAAGAGCCTAGATTTTTAATTTTTAACCCCCCCCTCCACCCCCCTTAATTTTGGGTCGATATGCACCAAAATCTAATCAGCTCTTAATCTCAATGGACCAAAACTACGTGTGAAATTTGGTTTCGATATTCAAACTAGTTTTTGAGCTAGCTCGTCCACAAAAATTTGGTAACGCACAGACTAACGGACAACCAGACAACCAGACAGACTAACAGACATTTTGACAAAACAATTATTATCTCGAAAAATATAATTTTTTCGATGTTCACTTATTAGAGCTTTTTTGTAGAGCGAAATGCCATGGTTTCGCTCAATTTTTTTAATCAAAATAGTTTCAGCCGTTTTTGAGATATTTCGAAAAAAAGAAGGAAAAAACCACTTTTTTCATGCACGATTACAATACTTGACCATACCCTGTATGGTAAAGTAAAAAAAAACAGACTTCAAAAAAATTAAATGCAACAAATAAAATAATAAGAACTGAAAATTCAAATAAAATGTACTAAAAGGTATAAAATAATTATCTAATTTAATTTGAAAGTTTATAATAGGAAAATAAAGACAATTTTTTATGTGTGAATTTCGACGTATCTTGCTGCTTCTTCGGGCTTCAAATAGTCATGCCACACATTCTCTATATTTCTTATCTTGTTACCATTGAAGACCATCAGAAACATCAAATATTTAAAAAATATTTGCACATTCCCTTAAACAATTTTTATTTCTTTTCTTTTTATATCTAATGTAGGTAATTGTTAATAATATAAAGAAAAGAAAGAAAAATTGTTTATGTGAATGTGCCAAATATTTTTTGAAATTTGTGTTTCTGATGGTGTTCAATGGTAACGAAGATAAAAAGAAAATTTAGACGAATGTGTGGCATGACTATTTGAAGCCCTGAAGAAGTCGGCAAAGTCGACGAAACGTTGGCTGATAAATAAAAAAGTCACACATAAAAACTTGTCCTTATTTTCCTATTATAAACTTTCAAATTAATACAAATTATGGACGGAAATGATAATAATAATTATCTAATTTAGTTACAACTAAACGACGAAATTTTTACATGAAATCACTTTTTGAAGTCGGTGCCAAACATATACATTTTATGAATCGCACTCGACGGATCTTACTTAGTACGTTTGGCGGGTAATGAAGACAACATCGCGTAAGCTCGCTTATATAGTTTGTTTGGCACCGACTTCAAAAAGTGATTTCATGTAACAATTTCATCGTTTAGTTGTAACTAAATTAGATAATTATTTTATACCTTTTAGTGCATTTTATTTTATTTTTGAGTTCTTATTATTTTATTTGTTGCATTTAATTTTTTTGAAGTCGGTTTTTTTTTTTTCTAAAAATTATTTTTATTTTTCTCTTTTTAGTGATGTTAAGAATAGTGACTTATGATAATACCTTGCATGCATCTCGTAAGAGAAAGATTCGGGCGAATGAATCAGAAATTGATAATTTTATTAAACCAATTATTTTACATGAATTAATGTATACATTGTATTTGAGCTTCGACTCCGGAGATTACTTCTCCACCATCGACTGTCCTTGATCATCTTTTTAGTCCTTGTTTTTAATAAGAGGAAAAAACTAATTAAATAAAAAAACCTCTTTTCCGATAATTATTCCAATTCCATTATTCATCTCCTCTCCATTCCAGAAATTGATAATAAAATTCAATTCATAAATAGAGAAATTATCTCGAAACGTTAGCGGGTTTTAAATGAACGTTTTAAGATTGTTTTTTTTTATAAAAGATTTTATTTATTATAATTTCGATTATTTGCTCATAAGAATTGGAGATTTCCGTTATTTTGTCATTGATCATATCATCAGAACTTGACCAAATTAATATGGGACCACCCCTAAGGTACCCCCTTTCCAATAAAAAAAGAATCATCGAAATCGGTCCATAAACAAAGAAGTTATGCGTGAACATACATAACAAAAAAGGTCCAATACCAATGAAAAAAACGGGACCAATCGGGTACTAGACTGAACCCAATGCAAAAAAAATCATCGAAATCGGTCCACATGGTAAAGAGAAATAAATGTTCAAACACAAAAAAAAAACAGACATTCCGTTGAATTGATAACCTCCTCCTTTCAAAGTCGGTTAAAAAGAAGCCAAGTACACAAATTTTAATAAATGAAATTTCCCATGTTTTCCCATTTTTTTTATTGGTATAAACGCCTAACGGATATGCAACCTAAAAGCATCACTTATAACAACGCAAAGTCCATGCTGGAGGCGTTTGGAAATTATATTAAATAGATATTAATAGATTGTTAAACAAAAGTTAAGCCGTGGTTAATCCACATTCATCTATATGTATTTGACTGAAATAAAAAATAAAAAATATGAATTCACAGCTTTTTTTTTTACTTTTCACAATCACACGATGTGTAACTAAAAGAATGTCGTTTTTACATTATAATTGTTAAATATTCTCAAATCTTATTTAAAATTAAAAAAAAATAATTAAATCTGATCTTTATTAATATTTCGGTGTTAAAGAAATTATAGACAATAAATGAAATGGTTATTATCATCGTAAACCTACAGTTCTAAATCTGGTTTTTAACGCAACCACCCGCCTGGACCCAACACTTTCACTTATCTAAAAGTACCACATTCCAAATCTTTTTTTATATGGAAAAATTACACTATCTTCGTCTTCCACTTTCTCCTCTTCTTTCTCACTTCGCTCTTTAATATAGGTATCCCTTTTGGCAATTCTACCTTTCTTGAAGTGTTAACCATCAAATGAGTTCTTTTTTTCTCAGATTCTTCAATAGTGTTTTCTTTTCTCTGATTTTTTAAAGAACCTTTTGATTCTTTTTAACATTCTTCATAGTATAACAATTTGAGTTCCTCCAGACTCTTCCTATCTGCCACTTCAATCGCCTAGATTAGGGGGTCCCAACCTTTATATAGTACCGTACCTGTACGTTGTAAACAATTTGATGACGTACCGGTAGACCAACAATTTTGAAATGGGGAATAAAATCCAATGGAGAACATTTCTAATAAAGAAAAGTAACTTGGGATATATTTTATTGCTAAACATATATAGAAGGAGTTAAGGAATTCCGCTACCTAGGAAGTAAAATCACATGGGATGGGAGGAGCGAAAACGAAATTAAATCAAGAATTGCCCAAGCAAAAATGGGGTTTAATTCAAAACAAAAACTGCTATGCTCCTCCTCAATCAGCTTAGAAAACAGGAAGATGCTATTGAAGACATATGTATGGAGCATAGCCATGTACGGGTGTGAAACCTGGACAATTGGAGAAGCGGAGAGAAAGAGATTGGAGGCTTTCGAAATGTGGTGCTACAGAAGAATGATGAATATCAAATGGATGGATAGAATTACAAATGAAGAAGTTCTTGGAAGAATCGGAGAAAGAAGAACTTTGTGGAAGAGTCTGAGGAAGAGAAGAGGTCAGATGATGGGGCACACACTGAGACATGGGGGATTGCTTAGGGATATCTTGGAGGGGGAGGTGGGAAAGAAAAGGGGAAGGCCCAGATTAGAATATTTCGACCAAATAATTGGGGATATGGGATGCGAGACATTTAGAGAGGTCAAAGAGCTGGCAGGGGACAGAGCCGAGTGGAGACGGGTGGTTGTGTCAAACCAGTCTTAGGACTGTGTACTCAATGATGATGATAAATTTATTAATTTCTATACGCCGACAGGTAAAAAAATCACCTAAAATTATAGCCATGCCTATTTTTGGACTTCTCGTAATCCCTGACAACTATGCAATATAGTGAGCATCTCTGCTCACCGAATGCCTACCCTAACAAATGCAGGCGTCCATTTATCTCATTAAAAATCTCTTACTAGATTAATTCACCCAAGTTAAGAATAATATTCAAACGCATCCCTCTATAGTTTAATAATAAAGTCAGGCCACTAAAGGGCCACGAAAATGAATAAAGAGTAGATTAAATATTAAATAAATAAAATTCCAAATATATATAGACATTAGTTATTAGCTTGAGTTCGGGCATCAGTGGTTAAGAGGATAAGCCTCGGTCTTGTAAAAAGCATCGCACCGGACATGCGAAGATTCCAGGTTCGAACCCCGGCTGGTCCTTTTGTCTAAAATAAATAAACTGCAACGAATCGTTGCTAGACTTTATCCATAGTTGTTTGAAATATTAATTCGTTTATTCCTTTATTATTAATCAGATATCACTGGCTATTTCTATTATTATTAATCAAATGTGATGTTGAATTAAAATAAAAAATAGCCATTGATTCTCATTTAATACTTGAGGATTAACAGTTCTACATTGTAATTTTGACGTTTCGATCATTATTGGTAACTATTTTTGATTTTCAGTGATTCCTTCAGATCTTCAGCAAAGGTAACGAGTTGATGCACTTGATGAAAAATGTGCAGTTTACTGTACCGGGCGAAGAACAAGGAGATGGCCCATAGCTATATTTTTTAGAATTTTGGATATCAGTGGTGTCAATGCATTTGTACTTTACAGTGCGTGTAAAGATAATTTGACAGTAAAACGTCTTGACTTTATGAATAAACTGGCCCTTCAACTTGTAAAACCAGAAATGGAAAGTCATCTGATGTACAATCATACCACACAGGAAATCAGATTTATTATAGGACGAATTCTAAACGTATCTCCAACTACAATTGCTCCATTACAGGATGATAGAGGAAAATTAGCAAAGCGGAAAAATTGTTACTTTTGTCCTGTTAAAAAAGATAGAAAAGCAACCCATCGTTGCATAATTTGCCGTAAACCTGTTTGTTTACAATGTTCAAGACATATTTGCAAGGAATGTATTTGAATTTGAGCTTTTCTAATTTTGTATCTGATATGTTTATGTAGATTCGTCAATAAATGATATAAGTTTGAAGGGTTGCTATTTTTTATTTTTCCTTATTTTAAGGGTGTAGTTTTGTGTGTTGTTATAAGCCATAAAGGTTGTAAGATAAAGTTTTAGATATAATTATTAATAAGTACTTGTTAGAATGATGAGAATGCATTATTTATGTAGCCGGTCAATTTGACCTGATTGTAGTGTGAGCGTACCTAAATCAGCATAGTAGCAGTTACGGAATAATTTTTTTAAAATTAAAATATTAAGACAAAAAGAATCCAATCCACGGGGCAAGGGTAATGTGTACCAATGTACCCCCTCCACATCTTCTACGCCATTCACCTCTTAAAAGTAAGCTTAATTTTGGAATAAAAATATACTTATTTTAATATACTACTTATTTATTTTGAAATATAGGGACATCGACAATAAATAATCGTGCTTGGAAATTATTGTTCCTCATGAAATAGAAATTTCTAGAATTAAATTACCCCCCCCCCCCCGAAAAAAAACAATTTTTATGCCAATATAATAATCGTGTGTCGCCCGGCATGATTCGCTTGGGTATTTAAAGAAAATGAGCCCTAAATAATAACACAAACTAAATCAATATGTTCATTTTCCAAAAAAAATGGTTATTTTAGAATCATTTATACGTTTTAATTTAAACTTTGTATTGCTAAGTAAATTGTTTGAATAAAGGGTTATTTTGGAAATTGGTATGGCATATTTCAATTTAATATCTCGAGCGACTAATCCTGAGCACTCTGGTCATTGTGATGCGTTTAATTAGTTTCTGGAACGCGCAAAAAACTCCTCCCTGGATTACTTTTAATTCTCCACTGGAAGAATTTCCTGGTAATATCGGAATTCCCATTTAGTCAAACACCAACACAAGAACAACACTGGTATCTCAAACATGTGCTATTAAACAATTTATCGAAGCCACTAATGGAATATTTTCACGAATGTTCCATTTAAAATTTATACTTTTAAGAAGATTTACTAGATAATTCAAGGGTGAGTCTATTAAAAATATTTCAAACATTGTATATGACAATTAACTTGAATGCAAAAAAACAGAGCAGAAATTATTGCTAAAGGATTTAAGATTCAAGAACCTGAAGCTTTTCAGGTACTGGATTGCTGTTGATGAAATATTTTTAATGATAGAAAAATTGTTTATCGATAAAACATTTAATTTCACTTATAAAATAGCATATATGGAATTGAACTTTTCGAAGTCTTTCAATTTCAATATTATAAATTTATTTTTCACTATTCTTTTGTTCTATGTAGTTGGAAGCATAGAATAATTTTTATAGTTAGAATATAACTTTCAAAATACATTAGGGTATTGTGACCTCTACAGCTCCAAAAATTGTACCAAATTATCTCGATAAGTCAAAAACATTAAACCCCAAAATATGGAAACTTAAAATTTAAGTTAGTTATCGGCTTAGCTACGTTTTTGGTTAAGGAGGTTCAGAGACAGCTTATCTACCTAATTGATCTTCGAAAAAATATTTTGTATTTCTGCAAAGTGCCAACGTCTGCATACTAAATTTTTTAATAAAAAAATTGTTAATAATAAGGTTAATTTCGAATAAAAATCTTTGTTTTGATAATATTAATAAAAATAATATTGAGATAAATTTTTTTATAAGAATTTTGCTGGCTTGGTGTGTACTGGATATATTAATTTTTTATTGTTAGGATAAATAAACTGAATTTGCTTCTTTCCAGTAATTTATTTTGTTTTTCAAATGGTTATTCCAAATATTTCGAGAGCGTTCTCAGCATCTCTTCCTCAGTGGAAACTGTGGGACCACACAATAGGCAAGTCAGTGAGTTGTTATAGTTGGTGAAATTTAAACTAGCTCTGGTGTCGACCATTTTTCGATTTTTAAATTTCATTGGACTTTATTATAAGGAGATGTAAATAATTGTATATTCGTATGTTGTCTCATTTTAAATTTGTATATATATGTATGTGTGTGTTGTGTGATCGAGCTTTTTATCAATGTTCTGTACAAACTGATGGAGTCGGCACATTGGTGGGGGAGTGGGTGAGTACTTTTTTGACACCTGTAATTATAACAACTCACTGACTTGCCTATTGTGTGGTCCCACAGTTTCCACTGAGGAAGAGATGCTGAGAACGCTCTCGAAATATTTGGAATAACCATTTGAAAATCAAAATAAATTACTGGAAAGAAGCAAATTCAGTTTATTTATCCTAACAATAAAAAAATAAAATTTTTTCTCATTATAAAAACATTTATTTAACACAAAAACGATTTCAAGAAATAGAGTTGGAATTCTACACTAGTGCTTTTGTTATATTCTGTTGGCTGCAAATAACTTTTTATTTTTTACATTTATGAATAACTAATTAACTAGACTGTCAAATCTATTGAAAAATGTATCATTCGATTCATAAAAGTTGAATTATTGATCTGTATAAATTTGTTGAAAATGGTATAATTTGTATAGAAGTTATAGCCCTTTTAAAAGCTCGGTCCATTTACTTCCATGTTAAAAGGACAATTTTCAATAATTTATTTCTCGGTAATGGGACAGACGATCAACTTCAAATTTCGGGAATAAATATTTAATGCATCAATGATTCGATGGTAAAAATTTGAGAATTTTCTTATAAAAATGATAAACAGTCACGAACTACTATGGATACTACAATTAGTAAAAGAGAAATTAATAGGGTTATCGTCTGCTTAATGCAATTAAGAAGATCAAAATATGAGTCAAATATACTTGATGATTAACACAATTTAATTAATAATTAGACGAATGAGGGATATAACTATTTGGTGGATAAATTTTTTTTTATATATATTTGGTCTGAAGTGATAATGTACTCCTGCAGTTTGTTATTAATAATGTTCTCGTCTTTGTAGAAACCCTGAAAAAGTTAGCAAAGTCGACGAAACGTTGGTGAAAAATAAAAAAAAATCACACAAAAAATTTGACCTTAATTCTCATTAAAAAACTCTCTTTAATACACGGAACAAAAATGATAGCTTTAATTAATAATGATTAATGAATTTTATTCAGTAAAAATTTAGAGGTTATATTTTTTATTCAATGTGTATTTATTATTAAGTTAATTAACTAACTATATAAATTATGACTTTAAGATATTAGTTTATCATTTAGTGACCCTTTTTTTAAAGGGAGAATGGTGTGAGTTCTTGGTGAAATATTTTAAATAAAGTAAAGAAAATTTTGAAAATTTTTTAAAATTTAAAATAAAAATACTAGGTAGGTTTCACAAAAATAAAAGATCAGAGGCTTGTCTTAAGAATCAGTACTGAAACAACCATCTGATCTTTTATTTTGTCAAATTCCCTAGTATTTTATATTTTAAATTTTAAAAAGTTTTCAAAATTTTTCCTAAAATTTTTCCTTACTTGTGATACTAGTGACAGAATGGGACATTGTTTGGAGATTAATTTATCACATCTAATCTCGTCAATATGAGGTTTTACAAATGGTATGAAAAACAAATTTTCCTATGGCTATGGATTATCCAAAGTACAATTAGCAAAACTAGAATGTTTTGTTGACATTGTGGTTATTAAAAAAAAGAAAAAATGTATTTGTTTAGTAATTTTAAATAATCAAGTTATACGACTAAATTAACACGGCACTAAATGGGGGATAAATAATGTTTGCCACTACACATCAAATACTGCCTCTCGTGGCTAATTGGAGGCACTGCTCTCCAGAAAAAAGGGCTTATTGTGCGAGAAATCAAATCCTTTAATGATCTAAGAGTGAGTTAATACTTCTGTTAAATCTGACCTATTTGAAAAAATATCAAATTTTGTTCATATGATATGGAAACATGATATTAGTCCCATTAGATCGGTTTCTCTCCTACATTCCCATTTATATATAGATTTTTTTATATTACTTTATAAACCAACGTTATATCCAACAAAGACGAATTACCCCATTTGCAATCAGGAAATAAATGGAACCAATCCCAGCCCCCCATTAGTTTTGGTTAAAAATATGCATTTGGTTGATGTTGGTTGACGATCAGTGGCAGCAGTCATGGCTCTGTCTGTTATCCGCTGGAAACGTGGTTTGCTCCGGTCTCTGACAAGTTGATGGCGTGGAACTGATTCAGGGCAGCTGAGTTTAACGTGACGCTGTCCAGCCAAGAGATCATGCTGGTGAAAAATCTCTCACCTTTCGTTGTCACACGTGATGGGGAGAGAGAGGATGAGGATGAGCCACGGAAAATTAGTTCAGGTCAAATCCAGAAATTCGAAAACCAATTTCAAGTAGGATCGATGAAATTTTCAATTAAACTGATATACATACACAGGAGTGTCATTGTGAGCTCATCTCGTTCAATTGCATACATACGTTTGCCAGAATTTATTACTTGGCATCTAAGCGCAAGAAGAAAAAAAATTAAAACAAATAAAAAGTTAATCTAGGAGTATCTTTTGGACTGTACCTATGGTATAATTAGAAAATCGATTAGTAATAAATCAATTTCTATTATATTTTCTACCAAATTTTGTATTTATTATTAAAAAAAAAATAGCGCAGATAACAAAGAAATTTTAATTAAATTGAAAGTTTTTTTGTGCCGAGGGTAGCAGAATTTTATATATTGAAGGAGACAATAAAATAGTGTGTCTTCTGCTGTGAAATTTGGTTTTGATATTCACACCTAGTTTTTGAGCTAGCTCGTCCACAAAAATTTGGTAACGCACAGATTAACAGAATAACAGAATAACAGACTAACAGACATTTTGACAAAACAATTATTATCTCGAAAAATATAATTTTTTCGATGTCCATTTATTAGAGTTTTTGTAGACCGAAATGCCAAGGTTTCGCCCAATTTTTTTAATCAAAATAGTTTCAGCCGTTTTTGAGATATTTCGAAAAAAGAAGCAAAAAAAACTATTTTTTTCATGCACGATTAAAAATATTTGACCATACCCTGTATGGTAAAGTAAAAATGAAACTAGTATAAATAACAATTCATAATTTGCCCAGAATTTTTTTCATAGACCGTTTGTGGAAATTTCAAAAAAAAAAAAAAAAACCGCCCCAAATGGAAGTAAAAAATAAAACAGTATAAATAACAATTCATAATTTTTCCATGTGGGAATTCACTCTCCATTCATACATTAATTCCTGTGAATCAATTGTAATAGACTGATGAAGAGGGCAGAGCCCTCCAAACTATAGCCTCGTTATAAATAAAATTTATAATTCCAGCAGAAGACACACTCTTTTATTGTCTCCTTCAAATTTTAATTAATTTTCTAACTTCATCTAGGTTCTAGGACAGGGATTGTCCAACCTTTTGGCTTACACGAGTCACATATGAAGAAATAAAATTGTCTCGGGCCGCAGATATACTAGTATACTAATTTTATTGATATTTGTTAATCAAAAAAGAAAGTTAATAATGTAGAATAATGATATCCACCATGAGAAAGAAACAAAATTCGCATAGCATAACGATCTTTGAGTTCTTTTAAATCCGGGCTGCGGTTTGATCAGTCCTGTTCTAGGATAATCCAGTCCGAAAAATATCACCTATCTCATCAATCTAAGTAAGCTGTTCTCAATATGTGGGGCTCGAAGAATCTAGGAAAAACTTATTATCGATACGAAGACAATAAAATACAAGTTAAAGTTAATTAGAAAATAAAGAAAATAGTTTTTTATTATAGACAAAAGGACTACTTGGGATCTTCGGGTGCTTGATTGATTGGGAGGCGTTTGAATATAGAGTTTGTAGTTTAATAATTGAGTCAGCCCACCACAAAGCCACGAAAATGAATAAAGAGGATATTGAAGATTAAATAAATGAATTTTCAAATTCATATAAACATTAAGGATTAGCTTGAGTTCTTAGATCACTGGTTAAGAGGATATAAGAGCTTGCGCTTGCTATCGTAAAAAGCATCGATCCGAACATGCGAAGATCCCGGGTTCGAGACCCGGCTGATCCCTTTGTCAATAATAAAAAAATATCTTCTTTATTCTCTAATTTAATTTATAATTGTCTTTCGACCTTAGTTGTGATTGTGCCCCAGGGCGGAGAGAAAAATAATTTTCGACCCTTGGGTGCGTGATTGATAGGGGAGCGTTTAAATAAAATAAAATACATGCATCAACAAACTTAGAACACAGGAACAAAAATACGTTCTAATAAGAAAATTGAATGTCTATATTTTAAAGTAGATGCTTCATTTTTAATTTTTATTTACTTAGTAGAGTTTTTAGAGGGGTGGAGATAACAGGGACGAAATTGAGTGTAGAAAGAGGGGTGCTAGTCTCAACAAGAAAAATCCCTTCGAGTTGTCGTCTGGGTGAAATTAACATTTATAGATTTGGAGACATATAGAAGACTTCGAAAAAGTGAGCCCCCCGAAAGAGAATACAATATTTAATTAAACTTTCATGCTTCGCTATGTAAAGGGCCTACCACGCTCCACACACTTCATCATTTTATCCCTTTTTGCCTGTGCGAAATGGTTTGTGCACAAAGACGGAGTAAAAAACATCATGGGTTTTTGTGACACACGCTACGTCTTTCCTGTGTAAACCAAGTTCGCAAGGCAGAGTAAAATGACGGAGCGTTTGGTAGATCCTTAAGTGAAAGTAAAAAGAGTGACATGGTCTGAAGTTAAATTTATTAAGCCACCAAATAATTAGGCTCCAATATATTTAACAACCTTAGCATATTCAAGGCACGGTTCCCAAAGGATAACTAGAGTAACATGTGACGCAGTTTGATCTGAAGTGGCTAATTCTTTTCTGACACAATATGGTGTTAGGTATTTTTACAGCCTGCTCACTCCCAGAGTATAAGGCATTACCGAGTAAAGCCAGAAACTGGTCGACGTAAATATATTATAAACCAAAAGCATAAGTACTAAACATAAAAAGTGATTTTCATTTATTAAATGAAATAATGCATTTTCAGGTGAACTGACAGGTTCTACAACTTAAGTAATTAAAGTAACTTAGCAAAGTAGCGACATAAACTTTTGATTCATAAATCTTAGTGCCTATGAGGCAATTCTTAACGCGATGAAATATAGATAGAGGAAAGCAGTGAATATGCCAACAGCACAGAGTCTCTGTAAACTACCACATGACTACCACATGTATTTTTGTATGTATGTATATGGATTCCTTTTTTTTCGTCGACGAATTTTTTTCCACACCGTTCAACCTATTGAAATGAAATTGAAAACCTACTATTACTTTAACAAAATGAAGCGCTGATTAAGAATGGATAGGCTTCTCGTTGCGAACGTATTTTATGAATGGCCCCCAAACAAAAAACTGATGAATTAAAAAAACTGTATCTTTGTTTTGAGCATTTTTTTGTTTTTTAAAATTCTATTAAACATGTTATTTTGTGATTTTTATTTTGACGATTTAGTTAATTGGTCATGGGCATATGAAATGGTCTTGTAGTAAATCCGCCCTTCTCTAGAACGCTAGGTGTGCGAGTATTTGACCGTTTTTTTTTAGATGACACAAGTATTAAATCGCCTATAGGGAAATGTTACTTATTTTTATTGTTTACTATGTATGACCTATATGTTAAAAACAGAATAATTTTCTCTCTCTCTAGTCTTCAACTGCGCACTGATAACCAACAGTGGAAACGTTTTGTGCGAACGATTGACGATTAGATAACTTAATTCTCAAACTGAATATCGAGTCGTGAGTTATTAATTAAAAACTCAGTTGTGCTTTTGAATACAAAACAAACCTTATCGACAAAACACACCATATGTCTATCGAGTTGTGGCAATTTTCAATAATCTCGTGTTCGGTGGATACTTTTGCAACTGGGATGTGATGGCACGAAGTCGCCCATCCCCTCAGGCCCTTCGCGCCGTTTGTCAGCAGCCTCGTCACTTTGGCATTGGAAATGCCACGAATCAATAGCCGATATGCATGCACCCTGATTCGATTCGATATTATCAAAATATTGGCAATGAATCTGGCGATCAGGAAGGAGGTTGAGCAAACAGGAGTGCTGTCGAGGCAGATTGCCTGCTGGGAAGGCGATTTCCATCATCGATATTTTAGTTAAACATGCGAAGTCAAATCCCCGTGTATTACGTTCGATTTGTTATCCAGGGAACATGGATTTCACCTAATCTTTTCAACTCAACTACTTCTTCTATCTTTTTATTAATGGCGTGAAAACTGGTCCATCCAATTCTTATTCATTAAGAATTTATTTAATTATTTCAAATGTAGATATCTCTTACTATAATACCAGCAATAATTGAATGTTTTTACTTTATCCATGTGAAGCAAATAAACTATTATAATAGGTCTCGAGTCAAGCGAGAGTTCAAAGGTTTCTCAGCAGGGGCATATATAAGGGGGCAGTAGCGGACCGTGAATTTGTGGGGCCCTGGGCTAACACTACTTGGGGGCCTACCTAATTAATCAAACTAATTGCCATTTTGTCAAAAAACTGTTTTCTATAATGATGTGTACGGTATAGGAAAAAAATTAGGACAATAAAATATTTTATTTATTTAATATGACTTAGATACACAAACATTTTTCAAAAGACCTCGGCTTTCTAATTCTAAAATTGCCCATTATTATAGGATATTATATTATCACAAATCAAATGATGGCCTTTAACCTAAAGAGAGTTTTTATATAGACATCTCTAGTAGAAATAGAGATTGTCTTCAATGGAGGTGGGGGACATGGGGCCCTAACTGCAGCACAAAAATCCCCATATATATATAGATCTTTTCCACATAAATTTCACCATTACTGCCTAACCCTTTGAGGTACACAAATTTATATAATGACCTTTATTAAAGAAGATTTAATTTCCAACAGAAAAGTTCATATGAGTGAAAATGTCTAAAATCAATAGTTTACGAGTTAAAAGATATTCCAATATTTGTAGAGTGAATGGACTTTGAATCAATAACAAAAAATGTGTCTGGATGGCGACACATCCTCTCGATATAACAGACCAAAAAAATATAAAGAAAAAAATCGATCTTATTTTATCGATTTCATCTATCTGGTGGAGGTCACAGTACCTTTTTAATATAAGAAAATAGCATTTTGATTAAGAATTTTGTAGTTTAAAAGAAATTGTATGAAAAGATTCAATTTCTTCTCTCCGGGAGCGAATCAACTAGAAATGGCAAAAAGTTTTATTTTTTTCTCATTAGATATTTATTCAAATCTATTGAAATTTCATATCTGTGTGTTATTTTCATTTATCTTTTATATAAAATAATTATTATTAGGAAATTTGCATTTTAAAGGGTAGTTTATTTGAAGTCCAATTTGAAAAAACGCTAATAACTCCGTTGAAATTTTTTTTAAAAATATGAAATTAATAGATATTATAAAACAATTAATTATTAATAATTTAATTCAATTTTGAACGAAATCGATTCAGTACTTTTTGAGAAAATCGTCAAAAACCCCGAAAACCGTCTATGAAAGGCCGTTTTAGAAACATTTTAAAATTCACCTCCATGTCACAAGTCAATGTTTCGTTTCATATGACTTTTTAAACTTTTTTCAAAGGCATCTCGTGCTTTCAAAAAACATCGTTTTTTAGACGGTTCAGATGGTTTTTGACCATTTTCTCAAAAAGTACTGAATCGATTTCGTTCAAAATTGAATTAAATTATTAATAATTAATTGTTTTATAATATCTATTAATTTCATATTTTTAAAAAAAATTTCAACGGAGTTATTAGCGTTTTTTCAAATTGGACTTCAAATAAACTACCCTTTAAAATGCAAATTTCCTAATAATAATTATTTGATATAAAAGATAAATGAAAATAACACACAGATATGAAATTTCAATAGATTTGAATAAATATCTAATGAGAAAAAAATAAAACTTTTTGCCATTTCTAGTTGATTCGCTCCCGGAGAGAAGAAATTGAATCTTTTCATACAATTTCTTTTAAACTACAAAATTCTTAATCAAAATGCTATTTTCTTATATAAAAGACATACTGTGAACCTTCAGATAGATGAAAGAAAATCGATTTCTTTCTCATTTATAATTCTGGTTCTGTTATATCGAGAGGATGTGTCGCCATCAGAGAACATTTGTTATTGATTCAAGTCCATTCACTCCTAAAACTATTGATTTTAGACTTTTCACTCATATGAACTTTTCTGTTGGAAATTAAATATTCTTTAATAAAGGTCATTATATAAATTTGTGTACCTCAAAGGGTTAGGCAGTAATGGTGAAATTTATGTGGAAAGTTAGATAAACACTGCTCTATCGCTCTAGATATTCAACCTATAAAAAAACTCTCAGGAAGTATCATTTTGATAATTTAATATCCTAAAATAATGGACATTATATATAATTAGCTCAGATCAATATTTTAGTAGCTAGAAAGGATTTTAATTTCAATATTTAAGAATTTTTTCTGGTAAAACTAAACAACATTTTATGAAATTATAATCGGTTTAATATAAAGGGGACTGTCCACTATGAATGTGAAAATTTTTATCGAAATCCGAGTCATCAAGCCAAATATATACATTATTTTGTATAAGATTTTTTGTAGAAATTTAATGAAGGTCATTATAATCAGGGGCGGACCGTGAATTTGTGGGGCCCTGGGCTAACACTACTTGGGGGCCTACCTAATTAATCAAACTAATTGCCATTTTGTCAAAAAACTGTTTTCTATAATGATGTGTACGGTATAGGAAAAAAATTAGGACAATAATATATTTTATTTATTTAATATGACTTAGATACACAAACATTTCTTCAAAGAGGATGCCCTCGGCTTTCAAAGTCTAAAATTGACCAAATTACAGCGAAATCAGCTCGTATTTTTTGATCAGACAAATCAAATGATGGCCGTTAACCTAAAGAAGTTCTGAAATAGACATCTCTGCTGAAAAGAAATTGTCTTCAATGGAGGCTGGGGGCCCTTTATATCCATGGGGCCCTGGGCTGCAGCCCAAAAATCCCATATATAGATCCGCCCCTGATTATAATAATTTGTTGTTTATTTTACTAAATAATTTATATCTCTGGAACGTCTTAACCCAGTGAGTTGAAGTTAAGTGCAGTGGCGACTCCAGACTTTAATTTTGGGGTCATATACTTGGGGGCTTCCGGCCCCTTTCCGCAGAAAATTTTAAAATTATGAGCTTCAAAAGTAATTTTGAATCTAAAATCGATGGTTTACGAGTTATAAGAATTTAACTATTTTTCAATACGTGTAAAAGATTTGAAGCCATTGGGCTTCAAATAATTGTTCAAATAATTTCATCTCTGGTGAAAAGAAATTGTCTTAAATGGAGGCGGAGGTCTTTTATATCTATGGGTCCCTGGGCTGCAGCCTAAAAATCCCATATAGATCCGCCCCTGCCCAAAAACCAATAAGAATATCTAAAACGACATTTCGTATTTAGTTTTTTTTTTATTGAAATTAAGAGCTTATTAATAATATTGGGCCGAATCGAAGATGCATATTGTCTTTTATCAATTACCTATTTTGTTTCTTTAATAAATTCGTTAATAAAATATTCTTTAAGCAATAACTGTTAAACGAATGGAGATATCGACATGCGGTTTGAACATATTTTGTTGCAAATTTGATCTACTTTCTGAATCTAATAAAATAATTATACGGTTCCATTTAAGATTTCGGAGCAAAATTAATAAAACGTTTAACTTTATAAAACACGCCCCTTAGCGAGGGCGGCAAGAACTAGAATGGCATGGATGTTTTTTTATTTTATTCACCAAACCTTCCTCTCTTGAACCAGACCTTGTTAACAAATTTCCGTTAAGTCAAACTTAAGTTATAGACACTAGAGTCCATAAAAGCTTAAAAAACCCCACCCGCCTTTATTTTACGTCCTACAATAAAAAAGTCATTTATCAAAAAGATGGTCTATTATGGTGGCATTAACGTGAGAGTATTCATTTCTAAACTTATATTGGAAAATTTTTGAGAAAGTGCATTTTTTATACGATCGAAGCTATTTAGCCACTAGCGGTGGACTTATGAACTTAAAAAAAATATTTCCAACAATTTTCTTGGCCGATTTCCTCTGAAGGATTTTTCCAAACTTCTACGATTATTAGTTCCTGAGATACGGTACCTCGTCACCCTTATTGAATGTTTTTGCATTTTTAGACTTCTGGGGGTCCACTGATTATGTATACAAAATTTGGTTGAGTTTGGTCGAAAGGGCTAGAATTTTCATTTTTGACCCCCCCCCCTTTTTGTCTGATATAATGTTTAAATACACATTAAAAAAAAAAATATTTTATGTTCTTTTCAAAAATATATTCAGTTTTTTTATAATTTTTTCATTTTTTATAACCTCTTCAAAATGTGGTAGATCTTTATGCCCCACCCTGTATATTAAAATTAGACTTTATTAAATACATAAACAGTACATTTAATTATTAATTGAATAGGTATTTTAAATATATTTATAATAATATGGGATTTAATTTATATTTCAGAAGCTTCTCAGGGGGAGGTGTGATTATTAATACAAAATTATTAAAACAATTTACACAAAGTTTTTTGCTTTTGTTTTAATTTATATATAGCACTATATTGGATCTGAATCATAGTCATAGAGGATGAAAATTTATATTTAGAATTAGAATCCTAAATGTTGTGAAAAATTGTATATTAATAGTTGTGTGTGTGTGTGTGGTCCATTAAGATTATTTAATTTAATTAATTGTTTAATAATAGGAGGAGGATTATTTGTCAGGATGTTAAAGGGACGACAAATAATCCACAATAGATTTCTATCCTTCCTCTCTAGCCAAATCTAATGGAGTTTGGTTCTGATTATTTTTTAAGCCTTTATCGGCCCCCCTCTCTATTAATATTTGCACTACTGGCAATTTATTATTACTAACTGCCCAATGTAGTGGTGTGCATTTGTCTTTATCTTGACGATTTATGTTCGCCCCCTTGTCCAGCAATGCTTGGACTACAGGGACATGACCATTCATGGGAGGCCCACATTAAGGGTGTTGCATTATTAATAGAATCCTCTGCCTCCAAATCCACTCCTTTGGACAACAAGAACTCAACTATTGGTAAATGTCCATTCGAGGATGCATACATGCAGAGGAGTCCAATTATAATACTGTCCATCCTTTGCATGAATAGAGGAGGGCTCTTTGGAGTACCAATATTTCAGCCCTTTAAGGGAGCCTTTCTCTGATGCATCGAAAATATTTCGAGTTCCATCTTTATCTGTTAAAGGTGCAACCAATTCTTGAATCTAAAATTAAATAAAATAAATTCAATTACGATACAAAATTCATCGAAATGTTGACATTTTCATGTTATTAAAAAAGTATTATTATTATTATTTTTTGAAATTTTCAATCATTAAGTTGTAATAAATAAATAAATAAATAAACTTACCCTTTGGTTTAATTCGAGATTTTCTTTTTTTAATATTTCTGTCCTATTTTTTTCTTCATTAACCTTTAACAAATAATTAAATAAATAAATATATAATAAATATTTCAAGAAAAATTAATAAATAAATTAATTTACAGATTGATTCAATTTAAAAATTTCTGTTAAAATAAACATAGTTCGTTTTTTTCTTCAATGATCTAAGCAAATAAATAATTCAATAAAGAGATAATAAATAATTTAGTAATAAAAATAAATAAATAAATAAACTTACCTTTTGGTTTAATTCGAGAATTTCTTTTTTTAATATTTCTGTTTTATTTTTTTCTTCATTGACCTAGAAGAAATAATTAAATTAATAAATAAATAAACCTAAGCAAACAAATAATTAAAGAAATATAAAATAAATAATTTAGCAATAAAAATAAATAAATAAACTTACCTTTTGGTTTAATTCGAGATTTTCACTTTGTAAAATGGCAGACCTAGTTTTTTCTTCATTGACCTAAATAAATAAATAAATAAATAATAATTATATAATAAATAATTCATTAAAAATTAATAAATAAATAAACTCACAGACTGATTCAATTCCACAATTTTGGCTTTTAATATACTTATTTCGTTTCTGTCTTCGATAATCTAAGCAAATAAATAATTCAATAAATAATTTACCAATAATAAATAAATAAATAAATAAACTTACACTTTTCAACATAGTTCCAAATTTTTCTTCCATTTGTTTCATTTCTTTTCTGACTAACTTATTTTCCGCCATCATCTAAATAAATAAATAAATAAATAAATATAGAATAGTTTAGATTTTAGGAATGAGAAAATTAATTTATGAGAATTGATTTTTGGTTCAACTCCTTCGTATATCAAGAAGAATAGAAGAGATAAATAATATTTTATAAATAATCAACCAAATATCTTAAATAGGCTATAGGACTATAAGTTGGCTGATTTCTATCCTGCTATTTGGCTGACTATAAGAATATTCCAATGTAAATCTATTTATATATTAGGGGGCTCCTTATTTTGAATATTTTCAAAATATTTACGTTGACAGGGGCTCATATGGTTCTAAATAAATAAAAAAAAATATCCCCCAAGTTTCAAGCCCCTATTTCAATTTTAACCTAATGATACACAGCGATTAATTTTCCCATCTAAATAATATGGGGTTTTTGGAATTGAACGATCAATTTTTTATTCCGACAAAGCAATTTGAACCTCTGTAGACTTTATCCTTATAATAGTAGCTATTCTTTCAGCATTTTTACAGATTTTTAGCTATTACAATTTTAGAGTTACATCTAGATAAAATACTGCTACCTATATCTTAAAATTAGTAAGTTATAGACTTCAGTTTAAAAATGCAAAAATTGACAGCCCCTAAATGATTATAAATAATTTTATTAAATATTAAATATAAGTGAGGGGTCAGGTTGTATGGTAAAGTCAAGTGGATGGCCACATCAGAACACGTCAGCTTATTTTTTATTTATTTCGAACCATATGAGCCCAGTATGTGCGCTTAAATATTCCAAAATATGCAAAATAAGGAGTACCCTATTATATATCGAGGGGTGAACCGAGACCAAATATCGTATACACCTACTTCCAATCGCGGTTCACCCCTCGGATTAGACCGAAACGTCGGCAGAAGGATTAATAAAATAGATTACACGCAGATATGGTTGTTTTATTTATAAAGAATAGAAAATTGAACGAGATCCCCATTATCTTATAGGTATTTAATCAAGGAAGGATTTGTTTCATTATTTAATAGAAGACAAATGGAGGAATTTACTAGAAGATTGTCTGTGAATAGTAAAAGGGCTAGAAATAGTGGGAAAGATCAAATATTGAAATAATTTCATAAAAAAATTCTAGTTTATATACAGAGATTGAAAGTAAATTTCAACAATCAATATTGTTTATTGTTACCCAATAATAAAAAATACTTACATTGTTATTTAAAAATCCAATTTTCTCGTTGATTAAATTGAGAATTTCCTCCTTACTTTCTTGTTTCACTAGCATTCTCTTCAAATAAATTAATAAATAATTATTATTACTATTATTATATATAAAATGAATAATAAAATATATCTACCTGCAAACATTTAGTTAATACTTCATTTTTCGATTTATTTATTGCGCAATCTCTTTCGGCGAATAATTTTTCTTTATAATACTTGATTAAAGTTCCTTCAAGATTTAAAGCCATTTTTAATTAATAGAGTTAAAAAAGAATTAAGATTTTAATATCAAATATAAAAACAATTCCTATATAGTATTACTGAAAATTAGACAGAGTTAACTGTATAAGGGGAAAAGGGATTCATCAGTAAATCAGAATGCCCTGCGTCATTTGATTTCAACTACCAACATAACGAATAAAAAATAACTAAAAATAAAAAATATTTCAAAAATAAAATTTGAAATCTCAAGTGCTTCTCCGTCAATACACCTGCTTTATATTGCCCAGTCAAATTCTTTCTCGATATTGTGATGACCAGATTTCTATAAAGATAGAGATTGGCAAATAGGCTGGAAATGAAGGAAATATTTATAAATATATTTTTTTTTTTTTCATTAAAAATCCACCTCATTTTCCCGAGAAAAGAAATAGGCTTCAACTTACAAGATATTCATGAATTATTGATCGGTATAAAAGATATTTTTAGTTGTTAAAACATCTGAAAAAAAAGTAAAAACTAAATAATTTTTAGCGCCAAATTCAAATGTTTTACAAGTACAGTTGATTTTTGCGTAGTTTTTAATTCGAGAATGAAAAATAATAATTGATTATCAGAAATCGTCCCAAGAAATGGAATAATTTGTTCTAATAAATCTCTTTAATATTCGCAAGATTTATTTTATTTTATTGAAAAATTAAATTTCCCAATATTCAATAAAAAAATTCCCTCAAGTGTGCTGAGAGGGTTCCCTTTCCTTAAAATTTCTAAAATCTTTGAGATATCAAATATGTTCTTATTTGGTGTTGATTAGGAGAGATTGAGAGGAATTGTGGAATTTTTTCATATAATTTTAGTATAAGCAATTTCTAAACGCCGACAGGTACAAAAAAGACCTAAAACTGGCCATTTTGGATCGCTCCCTCTCTCACCGTCAATTTAAACTGAATTAAATTTAGAAATATTCAGCTGAATTCTACTTAAACAGATTTCTCACACTTTATCATGAAAAATATTTCTGTTTACGGCCCCTGTGATAAATTCGACCCTCTACAAAATAATCAATCGATCGAGATATATCAATAAGATTTATTTTGAGGAAAAGACATAGATATAAATTTTAATATTCAAATTTGTATTTTATTTCGATATAGGAACTACAATACGCTTACGTACCGACAGACATACTTTTGCTTTTTAAACTGAACCTTAGTAAATAAATTATATTTTAAAAAAACTAAAAAACATGCTTGACATTAATTAATAAATAAAAGATAATTGAAAAAAATGTAAACAAACTTTTTTTATTGAGATTTTCATCTGTCAATAATTACTTTAATTAAGAAAAGATCAATTAAGATGAAATTTGTCGAGGTCCAGACCTAGCCAGATCGTTTTCTCATCCTCAAAACTTGTTAATAGAGTTGGTTTCATCAAAATTGGTAGAGCCGTTTTCAAAATAGAACAAAGATACAAATATATATATTATATACAATTTTTGCTCGTTTAATAAGAGTAGATAGATAGATTTGTTTAATTAACGAAGCAGGGTTATTTGTGAGGAGGTTAAAGGGACGACAAATAATCCACATTAGATTTATATCCTTTCAATCTAGCCAAATCTAATGGTGTTCTATACCATTTATCTCTTAAACTTCTATCCGCCCCCTTTCTATCAATACTTAATAAACTGCAACGGATCGTTGCCTAAACTTTATCCAAATTCATTTGAAATATTAATATGTTTATTCCTTTATTATTAATCAGATATCACTTGCAATTTGTAGTTCAGATTGACATTAATTCAAAAATAATTCTCATTTAAGAGTCGAGGAATAACCATTCTACATTGGATTTTTGACGCTTCGATTATTATTGGTAACCATTGCTGAAGACATGGAGGAATCGACTTAAAATCAAAAATAACGATCGATTCTTATCTAATACTAGAGGAATAACCTTATTGCATTCCATTTTTGATGTTTTGACTATTAATGGCAACCTCTACTGAAAACGTGGAAGAATCGACTTAAAATCAAAAAGACTAAATTCTTTTATGGCAAACAACTCAATCTTGATTTAATTGACACCATGGGTTCCGTAGTCTTTACCTGAGGACCCTTTAAAGTCACGCTTGCCTCGAGACCGAATACAATACTTTCCCCCATGCTTCGCATTGAATAAAGTAAAAAAAGGGGGGGGGGGGGGGGGGATGTCAAAAACAAATTCTAGCCCTTTTGACAAAACTTAACCAAATTTTGTATACATAGTTTGGTCGAAAGGGCTAGAATTTTCATTTTTGACCCCCCCCCCCTTTTGTATGATAATGTTTAAAATACATTAAAAAAAATTATTTTATGTTCTTTTCAAAAATATATTCCGTTTTTTTCTAGTTAAATTTTTTCATTTTTTTTAAACCTCTTCAAAATGTGGTAGATCTTTATGCCCCACCCTGTACTTTTTAAAATCAGTATTATTCAAGAGGGTTCAAGAGCCACACGAGATTGACTGAAGAGCCGCATGCGGCTCGCGAGCCACGTTCTGGCCACCTCTGGTCTATATAGCCATGTTTTGTTTCTTATGGAAATTTCGGGGCTTAAAATATGGTTAGAGGAAGTTGAGAAAATTAGATAATTTTCAAAAGGTTAAATTGGGCAGCGAGGTTAAGAAGCTCTTGGTTAAAATTAATATCAGAATTCATTGAAAATGTTTCTTTTGGTTGAATTTAAAGAATTGTATCATTTAATAAATTTGACATTTTCATGTGATTAAAAAAAAAAAATTATGATTATTTTTTGAAAAATTTCAATTAATAAGTTGTAATAAATAAATAAATAAATAAAATTACTATTTGGTTTATTTCAAGATTTTCTTTTTGGAAAATAGCTGTCCTCTTTTTTTCTTCATTGAACTAAAACAAATAAATAAATATATAATTCATTAAAAAAATTAATAAATAAATAAACTTACAGACTGATTTAATTTTACAATTTGTGCTTTTAATATACTTATTTGGTTTCTGCCTTCGATAATCTAAGCCAGTGGTTCCCAACCTGGGGGCGATTTGGGTTATCAGAGGGGCGATAAATAAGTAGGGGGGGTTGGGGGCGATGAGTATTCAAAGGGGGGAAAAATTAAAATACACTCACGTGCAAAGAAATGGAATCACTTCCCTTGCGAGTTGTTAAATTATTATTAATTATTTGACACGGTTACTGAGTTTCTCGACACGTCTGATCCTGTTTTAAGTGAGAATTTGAAGCATCGCAAGTTGGAACTTGCGTATCTTACAGATATTTTTGAAAATATGAATGAAGTCAATATAAGGCTTCAAGGAAACAAGATGAAACTTATCAAGGCCAAAGGAATTATTTCATCATTCATCGCCAAGTTAGATATTCACAGGGTAAATATTGGCCGTAAAGAGCTGATTCAGTTTCCGACCCTTAAAAAGTGTTTAGTGTCAGATAACGAGACTCCTGGACTCCCAGAAGACAAAATACTAATTTTTACTGATCACCTTGACCAGTTAAAATCTGACATGGAATCAAGATTTGAAGATTTGACAACTTACAAATTCCTGATTGGATTCTAGATCCTTTCTTGCTTGAAGCTGTGGATAAGCTTAATAACTCTTTGCAGACGGAGTTTCTAGATCTGAAGTATGACTGTGAGACGAAAATCATTTTCAAGCAGAGCGGTTACGAGTTAGCCTGGGTGAAGCTTATGGAGTCATTCCGTGCCAAATCAACACACTTTAAAGAAAAATTTTACCTCACCACTTTAGATTTGGGGGTCTGGATCCCCCTAAAGCTCTAAGAATTTTTATTTGTTATTTGAAATATATAAATATATGGTATTATTATATTTTTTCACTTTTTTAATTACTCTTATTATATGTTTATGCTAAGATGTCATCTTAAATTGGTCCACCAGGATACACCACCTACACAGAGTCGCGGCGGCCATTTGGCTGAAATTATATTCCAAACATAATGTCATCGAATATTCTTTAAAATAAAATAAAAATTGTGGCAATATCACTTAAAGAGGTTTTTTTTTTTTTTTTTGGAACGAAGTTCCTTATGGGACGCCTCGGAGGGGTACCCTAGCCGGTGAAAAACGTCCGTAACGTTAAAAAAAAGCGTGCCAATGCTCATGCGCGCGCATCCACTCAGGTCGCCACTCTGGAGGCGGGGCCTCTGGCTTGTGCTGTGGTCGGGAATACAAAAGAAAATTACTTTGTATAAAAAAGTTTTAGACATTCACCTGTTGGAGATATTTGTTCTGCTATTTGCAAGATGGAAAACGGCGTTGAAATCGTAATGGTAGTCGTTTACATTGCACAGAAACAGAAGTTAATAGACATACAAGGATTCATACATCGATCACTGTTGGAGTATTCTGCAGCATCTACAGCATTACTTGAAGAGTATGGTACCAATTATGACCAACTTCCACTAATTTTGGCAGGTGACTTCAATATTAACTTCAAAGATAAGCAATCAGAGTCATTTAAAACTTTTCTGAAAAATACATTTGATTTAAATATGAACAATAATGAAGATGAATCCACTACGAGAGACAATACTACTATCGATGCTGTTTTCTCGAGATATTTGGCAAAAATCGAATCACAAATATATATATCTTATTTTAGTTACCATAAAGCTATAGTTTCTATGATAGAACATAATTAGGCTTAATTATTATTATTCATATAAATACCTGTTTCTTTTTGTATATTATTATTATTATATATTATATATTTTTATAAATCATTGTAAATAAAATAAAGGTGTTAAGATAATTTTATAAAGTAGTTTCTTTGCTTTTTATCGATAAAAAAATCATAATAAAAAATGTATACCCGAATAATTATTTTTCTTTATACCTAGAATAGAACTTAAAATTAATATTTTTATAATAAGGAACTTCGTTCCTATCCGGTGTCCTACGACACAGATCTATTTTTTTATTTTTAAGTTCGACCGCTCTTAATGAAAAAACCTGTATAATGTATATTGAAAAAAATATAAGATATATTAAATTTTTGTATATTTTCAATAATAGACCCCCTCCCAGAAGAAAATTGTAAATACGCCACTGAATGTAAGTAACATTTACCTACTGTGTTAGATCTTACATTGATTTATGTCGCTATTAAATAACAAGTTTGCTCAATGTTGATTATTAAATTTTGATTATAGAATCGACCGCCTATACATGGCATCTAAGTAATTGAAATAATCTTTCGTCTGATATTTTCAAAACACAGATTTTCTTTTAACGACTATTTTACAAACACCAATACTGTTTCTGTGGTATTTCATGAAAAGAATAAATAAGCATTATTAAAAAATAAAAAAAAAAAATAAGTGGGCTGAAATTGTGTCGCATATCCAGGGCCGCCCCGTGCCAGCCAGCACGCCCCTGAGCCTGGTTGAAGCTTATGGAGTCATTCCGTGCCAAATCAACACACTTTAAAGAAAAAATTTTACCTCACCACTTTAGATTTTCTTGAAATTTGGTATACTGTGTGACAAATTGGACTTGCAAAACTTAAATAATTAATGTAATGAAATGAGTATCTATTTGAGAAAGAAAGATTGAATTTTTTCTCAAAATCAACTTGTGATATAAATCAATTAATTTTACGAACATGAATTTAGGTAATTTATTCGTTATATGTTGCATGTTTGGAGGTGATGGTCTCAAGGGTCTGGACTAGTTGCCCGGAAAGCGTACTAGTGCTTGGGTTCGACTCCCGAGGGGACAAGACCCTCCTACATGCAATATAAACATATCTATTAAAATCTTTGATAAATGACCTAAATTCATGTTCGTTAAATAATTAAGTTTTGTTTCGCCCGATTTGCGCTCTAACTTACTCAATTGCCACACTCTCCCTCAATATTGACTATTCGACAATATTGAGCAAGTTGTAGCAACTGATTAGTTTACGAGCAGGTGTAACTCAGGGAGGTTATCGAAAAATAAAGACAAGATTAGTCCTCCAAAAGGGCTAATCTTATTAAAGTCGCAATGCTGAATTTAAGATGTTAAGGTGATAATCTGCTTCGCTAATAGTTACGACTTTATTCGCCTATGTTGTTGTATTATTGTTCGACTCACTACCTGGTTCTATTACTTGGCAACAGGAAAGACACTAATACGGAGAGGGATCACACTACTTTGAATCTAAGGCGGTTGTGGTTGTGTTAATTGACAAAAAAAAATCAAATTAGAACAAAAAATGCAACTGATTGAAATTCAGCTTGACGTGAAGTAGCAAGGTACCTGAAATCGGAGGCTGAAAGAGATGAATGTATTCTAATGTAGTTATTATATTCAAAAAAACAAATAAAAGATTAACTAATTAACTTTAGAAAAATTTAAGTTTATTGAAATTATTAAAGACTTTGTTTATTTATAATTGATTGATGTGAAAATTATTATTGTTTGACAAAAAAAAATAAAAAAAATTTATTTAATATTTTATAAAAGTTTTATATTAAGTAATATTAATAATCAATAATTTATCTATTAATAATTAAATAGATATGAACTAAGTTTAATTAATTTTAAAATTACAAAAAAAACAAAATTCTCAAAGTTCAATTCATTCGATACGATTTGACAGGTCCAAATGACATTTGTCTATATCTGGTTCTATTTACTATATTATAAAATAACATATGTGTTTGTTGATAAACAAATAATTTCTATTATTTTATATTTATAACTTGACCAAGACAAAGCCTTATTTATTTTAATTAGATTTAAATTTATTATAAATTATTTTATTCTATATATTTTATTATGAGCGTTTGCTTTGGTCAAATAGAATTCGGTTTATTATTGTTTAGTTGAAATAGATTAAAAATGACATAACAGATTGGTCACCTGAGGTCGATTTGTTTACTTCAAGTTCTAAGAAATTTTATCGCAACGTTTGTTTATTTACTCTTTGCTTTATTTTAAATATTATTTGAATTTTCTTAACTAGATTAGATAGCTTCTAAACTCACACACCGTAGGATTAATATTATTATTATTTTATAGAATGATTTTATAATGAAACTTTATTTAATTAAATTTAATTAATAAAAATCTTTTTTTTCTTTTTATATTTAATAAAAACTAATAAACTTTATTAACAAAGATTCGCGTTACTTTTGATAGGCAATCCGTGTCTCCCTTTTTTCACTAGGTAGGTGTTTTCTATTAAAATTACTTAGCAATCAGCTGATTAGGGGTTTTCCCTATCTATTTTAGAACCGTATATTTAAATTAATATATAACCTTTTGGTTATTTGTTTTGTTTATCTAACTATACTGACGGCACCAGTGACGCCATTAATTAATGAGTCACCACTTCCTGTGTTTACAAGGGACTGATCACGTGAGCCCTTGGTGTAATCGCCATCTTGTTTAAGTTTTATAAAAATAAAAATTTGTAAGTTAATCAAGGTTTAAATTTATTTTCTTATTAATTAACGACTAAAAATTTCCCGGGTGTGATATTGGTTAATCGGCCATCTACCACTAGTATTCTGAATTTAATTTTAATTTTAATTAGTTAAGTTTTCAGAGACCAATATATTATCTTAATTTTAATTTATACTATTTCTGAATTTTATAATATTAAATTTACAAATTATTACATACAAAATTATTTGATCAGGAATTATTATTATTTAAAGAATGTTTTATCATATTAATGCGCGTTCTATTTGAATCACGCTTAGAATTTATTTGTAATTGGCAAATAAATTCGCTCTTGTGATTTTCTGTTTTTAATTCAATTGAAATAAAAGTTTTGGCTAGCCGATTCAAAGGTTTTTACTCATCTGTGGCGTATATCCGTGTGGTAAGTTCTTCGGATAAGTTCATCTCCACGAGGTGACGCCAGGGTTGGTGGTTGCGTACCAATTTATACGACACTTTCTGGGTAAAATAAGCTCGTCACAGCTTATATCAGCACTGTTGGGATGTTTCACTCCTATAATGTCACAGAAACTGTTGTAATTAACGGAGATGCGCTAAGATTTTAATAAGCCTATGGCGTGGCTAGCTAACACAGGTGGTTACGTGTGTACACTTTGGAGGTCAGATCACAAGAGACAGAGCCTTCCGCTCAGCGGGTCAAGGGCGTCCACCTAGCCACGCGGCCTTAATTACCTAATTATACACTGAGGGCGACACCAATCAATGCTAATTCATATTAATTAGTTAGTTACCAATAGAGGTCCTTTGCTGGCTATTAGCGGCCATAAATTTGCCAAATTACAAATTCAATTGATCTTAAAAGTAAATTACAAATTTTTAATTATACATTGTTGTTATTAATTCAAATATTGAGATTACAACAACAAAAAAAATAAAATAGACGCTGTATCGTCACAATATATATTGTGCTAATATGAATGAAAAAACAAATTTTTATCTTGAATAGTTTTTTTTTTTATACGGCCTTGTGAAGTTTTCAAAAAATCGCAAAAAAACCACGAACAAACAATTTTTAAACTGCTCTAAAAGCTGTCTTAATTGAGTTAGAGAGGTGGGACATGTGTCATGTTGCAGCTTTTTTAATGCTCTTTTCAGAGACTTACAACATGACATAGGTTGTAATAAAAATTTTTTTTAAAAATGTAAATAAAATTTTTGATTTTGATTTTTTCTAAAAAGTACCACTTTTAAAATTTTCAAAAAAATTCTGTAAATAGATAGTACTTTCATAAACTACTATGCAAAGTATAATGATGGGATCAAGGGCGGATCCAGGGGGGGCGGAGGGGGCGGTCGCCCCCCCCCCCCATAGAGGCCCGTGCCTGGCGGGAGTGCAACACGTGCGTCGCACGCAGACGGCTAAAAAACGCCAAATCGCCAGGGAATTTATATATATATTTTTTTTTTTTTATTTAATTTAATGAACTTTAAATTTGAGATATGAAATTTGTAAAAAAAAAAAATTCTCTAAAAATCTCTAACAGCAAAAAATTCAGATGGCCCCTCTGGTTATACTCTCAGGTCTCTGGAGAGTGGGGGTAGGGGCTGGCAGGTAGCCAACGAGATAAATGAACAATGAACCAATTTTGGTTTAGACATTGGAGTTTGAGAGCTTTGCTCAAAAGATAAAAGCCTTTCTATAAGCTACTCAAGGGATATCCATTTATCCACCCTTCTTGGAAGGCTGTTTAGGGATTAAAAATTTCAATGAACCTTTTTCTAAATAATACATTAAAATTTCACAAAAACTTTAGACCCCAAAATGTTCTTAACATTACATTAAAATTTCAAAGAAGCTATTTAGACATCAAAATTCAAAAGTCCTTTGGTCCTTTCATAACATTAGAGATAAAAATTCAAAACACCTTTCTTTGATAAAGTACTAAACAGACATTTTGATAAAACAATTTATATATCGAAAAATATAATTTTTTCGATGTTTACTCATGAGGGCTTTTTTTGTAGACCAAAATGCCCTGGCTTTATTTAATTTTTTTTATTAAAATAGTTGCAGCCGTTTTTGAGATATTTTGAAAAAACGAAGCAAAAAAAAACACTTTTTTCATGCACGATTTAGAATAGGTACTTGATCATATCCTGTATGGTATTTCTTCCTTTTCTCACTTGTACGTCTTCTACTTCTTTCCAGGATTAAATAATTAATATTTTTCTTTTCTTTTATCTATTTATTTATTCTTATCTGTACAAGGGCGGATCCAGGGGGGCGGAGGGGCGATCCCCCCCCCCCCCCCCATAACGAGACTTCCAAATCGCCCTGGTCATATTCAAATTTCGCAGAGACAAAATTTGCCACCAGTACTTCCACATTTGCAGCCAGGAGGCAGACGTATCGTCTGAGCACCAATCACAGAGCTATATGAATTTTAGATCATTTATAATTTTTGAGGGCCTAAAAACCACAGAAATTTTGGACATTTTTCAGAATTTCGCTTATAAATCGAAAACCATGCGTCTGACAGAAAATTTCGTTCTTATCAAAATGAAAGAGCATAAGATTTCACGCCGGATATCAGCTTAAAAGTTAAAATCAATTAAGCCGTTTTGTCACAAATGATCTTCAAAGATAGGCAATTTTTACCAATTTAGCGGAAAATTGGATTATGCTTATTAGGTGGTCACAATAAACCACTCTTCGAAATTTGGTGCTGACCACCTAATAGTTGCCAAAAGGCTAAAAAAGAAATTGGCAAAGTTTCATCTTAATTGGAATCCGGTATCCCGTGGCGAAATGAGGTCGGATCATGTCTTGTCTTGGAAAATGCTGGATATCTACAATTTAAAAGTTTTAACAAAAAAGTGGCTCAAGTAAAATTCAAGCCAACAAAATTTCCTAGAAAATGAGATAAGAATAAAGTTTCTTGGATGAGTGATTTTCATTTTATAAATGAAAAACTGCAATTTTTTGGAGTTTTTCAAAAACTTCAACCTCATTGCGCCACGGGTTACCGTTGTTCAATTAAGATGAAACTTTTCCAATCTAATTTTTTAGCCAATTGACTAATATTAGGGGGGGTCACCGCAAAAATTCGAAGTGTGTTTCTTGTGACCACCAAATAAACATAATTAACTTTTCCGCCAAAATTGCCTATATTTGACGATCAATTGTGGCTAAACGGCTAAACCGATTTTAACTTTATTCGTTCTATTTTATTTATTCTTTAACGTTATGGTCTTTCATTTTGGTAAGAGTGAAATTTTCGGTAGATGGCATGGTTTTTGAGTTATAAGCTAAAATCTGAAAAAAGTTCAAAATTTTCGTGATTTTAGGCAGCCAGAAACCCTCGAAAACTCATATAACTCTTATTTGGGATGCCTAACGTCGATTAAAATTATTTCCACCTTGTGCATATTTATTAGCCAGCGCGGCCTTTTTTCGGTCTAATTTGCCTGTAGTCCAGTAAATAGAGGATCCAAAAAGTGGTTCAGCTTACATTAATTGCGGGAAAAGATTTTTCTAGGTTCGCTTGGTATAATGTGGGTATGTCAAATCTAAGTTCGCGACCTCGAAAGTGTGGGGGATAAGTTTTATTGGCCGAAAAACCTCGAAATTTTAGGACTTTTTCCAGTTTTTCACTTATAACTCGAAAACGGTTCATATTTTGTAAATAACCGCCCTATACTAAATTAAAGAGGACAAAATTTCCTGTCGATTAAAAAAAAATAGAAAATTGGTCCAGTAGTTCGATTTTTTATGGGGATCCAAAAAACAGACCCCAGATCACTTTTGAATACCTATCCCATAAACTTGCACTTTTTTCGATATTTTCCCACTTCAAAAAAGGAGGAGGTTCTCTATTCGATTGAATTTTTTTTTTTTTTTTTTTTGTGCCTATGTTACCTCATATCTCCGCCAATTGTCAACCGATTTTGAAAATTTTTTTTGCATTGGGTCCAGTCTAGCTTCCGATTGGTCCCATTTTTTTTCGATTTTTTTTCATAGGTATTAGACCTTTTTTATTAGGTTTGTTTAGACCTAACCTCTTTGTTTATGAACCGATTTCGATGGTTCTTTTTTTATCCGAAAGGGGTGTCTTAGGGATGGTGTCATATTAATTTGGTCAAGTTCTGATGATATAATCACTATTAATAACATCACTAAAAAGAGAAAAATAAAAATTTTTAAGAAAAAATAAAAACCGACTTCAAAAATTAAGTGCAACAAATATAAAAATACACTAAAAGGTATAAAATAATTATTATCTTATTTAGTTACAACTAAACGACGAAATATTAACACGAAATTACTTTTTGAAGTTGGTGCCAAACATATACCTTTTATGAATCGCACTCGACGGATCTTACTTAGTACGTTTGGCGGGTACGCTCGCTTATAGGTATAGTTTGTTTGGCACCGACTTTAAAAAGTAATTTCGTGTTAATATTTCGTCGTTTAGTTGTAACTAAATAAGATAATAATTATTTTATACCTTTTAGTGTATTTTTATATTTGTTGCACTTAATTTTTTTGAAGTCGGTTTTTATTTTTTCTTAAAAATTTTGACCATGAAGGAGCACGTTTTCGACAAAGACCACACTGTCGCTTTTGAGGATTCGAATCATATCTGTCCGGAAAATGCTGGATATCTATAAATCTAAGAGTTTTAACAAAAAAGTGGTCCAAGTAAACGTTATAGTCAACAAAATTTCCTACAGAATCAAGTTTCTAAGATGAGTAGTTTTCATTTTATGAAGGGAAAAACTGCGATTTTTTGCAAAAAATTGCATTTTTTTCAAAACATCAACCTTTATTGCGGCACGAGTAACCATCGTCGTCTTTGCAAAAACGTGCTCCTTCATGGTCAAAATGGGAAAAAATCGAAAAAATGATAGTTTTAGAGATATTCAAAAGTGATCCGGGGGCTGTTTTTGGATCCCCATAAAAAATCGAACTACTCCCTAGTAGCACAATGTTTCAAACTAAATATATAGTAACTACATAGCGCCTATATAGATTTTGAGAATTTACTAGGACTAGATCAATTTTCTATATTTTTTTTAATCGACGCGAAATTTTGTCCTCTTTAATTTAGTATAAGACGGTTATTTACAAAATATGAACTGTTTTCGAGTTATAAGCGAAAAACTGGAAAAAGTCCGAAAATTTTGAGGTTTTTCAGCCACCAAAAGTTGTCCCCCACACTTTTGAGGTCGAAAACTTTGATTTGGCATACCCACACCATACCAAGCGATCCTAGAAAAAAAAAATTTCCCTCAATTAATGTAAGCTGAAACACCCCTATATACTGGGCTACTAGTATTTATCTTGTTCTACTTATGTATTTACTGTTACCTACCATGGCTGCTGTGCTATCATGTTTTTTTTTTCAATTCAAAAGTTTTTATTTACAATATATATTATACAATTTTCATAAGCACATTATAGAATAAAATAGTTGCAGTCATTTTAAAAGTAGTCCAGGCAAATTATGTGAAAAAATGGCATAAAGAGGAAATAATTCCCAGGAAAGATTTTATTGCTGGAATACCTTTATTGGTAGTCCAATATTACTAAGCTAAATTTCCCCCCAAATCTGTGTTGTGGAAATTTTTCTACACGCCTCAAAATGAGAGAATTTCGGACTTTTTTCAATTTTTCTTGAGTAACTCAAAAACGGATTATCAAATCAAAAAGATCTTTATTAGATTTTTTTTTATAATGATATTGATACAAGAAGAAGTTGCACCAAGAAGGTACAACCTCTGAAGTCCGTGGTGGACCCTTGTAACGTGAAGATAAGGGGAGATTTAGGGATTGGGTAGAGGTCGAAGGTATCTGTGGATGCTGGTCTTGAAAGTTTGAAGGTTATAAGTAGCTGGAAAGACGGTCGGGGGAAGAGAATTCCAGTCTCTAGATGTCATAGGGATAAATGAATTGGCGAATGCGTTTGTTCGATTAGTATCTAGTTTAAGCGCGTAGGGGTGTTGAATTTTAGAAAATCGTGTATTTCGGGCAAATGAGGCCTTTGGTGGGATTATCGATTTTATTTCGTCAGAACAAAAGCCATGGTAATATCTATAAAAAAGGGATAGGGCGGAGACAGATCTACGATGGGCTAGGGAGTCGAGAGTGTCAGTTAATGTAGGATCGCCTATCAGTCTGATAGCTCGCCTCTGAATTGCATCTAAGGTATTAAGAGAATACTTGGAGGCTCCTCTCCACAAATGCGAGCAATATTCAAGACAGGGGCGAATTTGAGCCTTGTATAATATAAGGAGTTGAGTGGGGGTGAAAAATCGTTTGGTTCGGAAAAGAAAGCCAAGCTTACATGCTGCAGCTTTTGCTACTGAGATAATATGGTCATTCCAAGAGAGGTCAGAACCTAAGGTGACACCTAACATTGATATTTTATTACGGAATTCCAATGAGCTCGAATCAAAGGAAATGTCCGGAAGGTTCCTATCTGCGCGCCTAGAAATTAGGCAGCACTGTGTTTTGCCAGCATTAAAGTTTACCAAATTGTGAGATCCCCATTTTTTAAGCATGCTTAAATCTGAATTTATTGAGGAGGCTATGTTTGCGCGATTGTCTAGTAAGGATTGAGCGTTGTGGAGGGTGCTATCGTCAGCGTAACAATGTATTGGATTGGAGGGCAGATTTAATAGGTCATTAATATAGATAATAAAGAGTGTGGGAGAGATGACTGAGCCCTGAGGAACTCCAGCATTAGTATTAAAGGACGAGGATGATATTCCGTCAACCTCGACTTTAATAGAGCGGTTTGAGAGAAAGCTCTCAAGCAACTTGCAGAGGCTCGGGGGAAGGCCAAATGCAGGTAATTTGGCAAGAAGATTTTTGTGCCAGACATGATCGAAGGCCTTTGAAATGTCTAAGCCTATTACGAAAGTCTCTTTACCAGTCTCTAGTGCTTTATTCCAAATATGAGTTATATATGCTAAAATATCGCCGGTGGACCGAAATTGTCTAAAGCCGTATTGACTATCATGGATTAGTTTATTAGATTCTAAATGGTGAAGAACTTGCTCATTAATGATTTTTTCCATGATTTTAGAAAGAACCGAAGTTATGGCGATCGGACGATAATTGGCTACATTTGAAGGATCTCCTTTTTTTTTTAATTGGTTGAATTCTTGCTGTTTTCCAGCTCTCCGGAAATGAGCCAGTGGTATATGAAAGTTTGAAAATTTTTGAGAGAATAGGAGCAAGTTCAGGCGCGCAATTTTTGATTATACTGGTGGGAATGTTGTCTGGGCCAGCGGCTGAATTAACATTTAGGTTTTTTATTACTTTAAGCCGTTTTTGTCACGAATGATCTTCAAATATAGGCAATTTTTACCAGTTTGGCGGAAAATTGGATTATGCTTATTAGGTGGTCACAATAAACCACTGTTCGAAATTTGGTGCTGACCACCTACTAGTTGCCAAATGGCTAAAAAATGAGATTGGCAAAGTTTCATCTTAATTGGAAATCGGTATCCCGTGGCGGAATGAGGTCGGATCATGTCTTGTCTTGGAAAATGCTGGATATCTTCAAATTTAAAAGTTTTAACAAAAAAAGTGGCTCAAGTAAAACTTCAAGCCAACAAAATTTCCTAGAAAATGAGATAAGAATCAAGTTTTCTTGGATGAGTGGTTTTCATTTTATGAATGAAAAACTGCAATTTTTTGCAGTTTTTCAAAAACTTCAACCTCATTGCGGCACGGGTTACCGTTGTTCAATTAAGATGAAACTTTGCCAATCTAATTTTTTAGCCAATTGGCAACTATTAGGGTGGTCACACCGCAAAAATTCGAAGAGTGGTTTCTTGTGACCACCTAATGAGCATAATTCACTTTTCCGACCAAAATGGCCTATATTTGACGATCAATTGTGGCTAAACGGCTAAACTTGAGTTGTTTGCCATAAAAGAATTTAGTCTTTTTGATTTTAAGTCTATTCTTCCAGGTTTTCAGTAGAGGTTGCCATTAATAGTCAAAACATCAAAAATGGAATGCAATAAGGTTATTCCTCTAGTATTAGATGAGAATCGATCGTTATTTTTGATTTTAAGTCGATTCCTCCATGTCTTCAGCAATGGTTACCAATAATAATCGAAACGTCAAAAACCTAATGTAGAATTGTTATTCCTCAAGTATTAGATGAGAATCGATGGCTATTTTTGATTTTAAGTCGATTCCTCCATGTCTTCAGCAATGGTTACAATAATAACCGAAATGTCAAAAATCCAATGTAGAATGGTTATTCCTCGACTATTAAATGAGAATTATTTTTGAATTAATGTCAATATGAACTACAAATTGCAAGTGATATCTGATTAATAATAAAGGAACAAACATATTAATATATCAAATGAATTTGGATAAAGTTTAGCAACGATCCGTTGCAGTTTATTTAATATCCCCCCCCCCCACCCCATAAAAAATTTCTGGATCCGCCCTTGATTAAAATATGGTTATGAAATAAACACTCTGTGCTAATTAAATAACTGTTTTTAATAATAAATTCATGAAACATATATTTCTTAGGCTATATTTAAATGGCGTTTCGGGCAAAATTGCTAGGCCTGTATAACAAAATGACATTATAAAAATCTGCAATTCAAGTTGAACATATTGTTTTGTTGTTTGGTGAATACATGAATAATTATTTCATTAGGTCAGCTTTACAATAGTTAGCAGATCTTTGTCTGGAACATTCACCTCCGACCCGGAAGAATCTTCATTTTCAGAATTTTTATCACTAATAGGCACTGTATTTTTTTAACTTGGTCAGGTCTTTTCTACACTGATCACAAATCACGGAGCCATCAAGTATTTGTGGAAATGAACCTGTCATCCAAGGTGTGACATTTCTCAGTTTTTTTCTTTCTCTAACACGATGATTTATTTGTTTTCTTCAATGGATTACAACACTGAACTCTTACCACAGTACTGCATTTTTCACTAGTTTCCATATTTTCTAAAAATGTCTTAAACATTGCCTTTTAATTACAAGTTTTAATCATAGATTAAATTAGCTATTAAAACACACAAAAAAAACACAGAAGTTTAAAGCATCAATTATTTTATGTAAGGTATAACAACTATTTTACATTATGGATTTGATAACTTAAGACATTACTAACATTTAAAACACTACTTGTCAGCAAGGACTCTAGTCACTGAGTGAATGCTTGTGGAGACAGCCTGGCTTTTGTTTTAACTTGCTCACAACCACAGACAGGTTCCAACTTGCTAGACCTGCAGGGACTGGATCAAGTGAATGCAAGGGAAATTTCTATTTCAGATAACATGTGCTTATCAAACTATTTAGCCTACAACAATATTTATTGTAAATTAACTAACTTTTCATTGCATAGCATAAAATGATTTAATTTTATATTTAAAATGTTGGTGTTATATTTGTCTTAGTTTTTAAATATTTTCGAAATAAAATTCTGTAAATAGTCAGTACTTTTTCGAAAACTATCAAAAAAAAAAATTTTTTTTACATTTTTTTAATTAACATTGAGTGCATACTTCCCCAAATTATATTTTTATAAACACAGAATTATTTTTCCTAAAAAGTCCCACCTCACCCCCCTCATATCAATATTTTTTCGATAGGACCAGAGTTTTATAAAAATGAAAAAAATCCCCCCACCTCTTAATCATTAAAAATTATCTTACCATCCATATTTTTTGGAAAGGTGTTTAGGAAGGCCCTTCATATTTACTGAAGTTTTTGGGGGGGGGGGGATGAGGGGGGCGGAAAAAACCCAACCCCCCAAATTTATATTTAAAAAAAAAAATATTGATTATTAAATATTTTTTCTTTTTTTTAACATTAAATTTTAAAATTTAAAAGAAACCTCTCTCTCCACTGGTCTCTCTTCCCCCCCCCCTGAACAATTAATCTTAAACACCCTCCCACTACAAAATATTTATATTAATCGCCACCCTTACTAATAATCAAACAAATGGACACATTAATCTTATGAGGAACTAGAAAACAACGGCCCCCCAAAAAACCAATTTTCCCATCCATTTAAAAAAATTATATACAAAATTTTTTTAAAATATAAAATTTTTTTTATTTATTTGAAATATGAGGGGGTGGGGGTTTGGGGGGGCCCCCCTCTGGGGCCCCCCCCCCCACACCTACAAGACTTTTTTAAAAAATTCCATTTTAAATAAATTAAATTATTAAAATTTTTTAATTAACAATAAAATAAATAATTATTAAAAAAAAAATCACATAAATATTATTTAAATTAAAAAATTAAATTTTTAAAATATAAGGAAATTTTTAGATAGAGGCCGTTTTTAAGGGGGGGGGGGGGAAATAAAAACACAATCCCCCTCACCTTTTAATATCTTTTTTAAAAAATATTTAATACATTTACAAAAAAGATAAATTCTTTAATAATCAACCAAACATTTTATATATAAAAATCCAGTATTTTTTTAAAAAATTTTTATTCTTTAAGGGGGGGAAAGGTTATCCTGAGTAAAATATTATAAAAAATAAGGTTAGGGTTGTTTCCCCTTTTACCAATTTTATTCACACTAGTTTTTGAGCTAGCTCGTCCACAAAATTTATTAATTAATTATTATCTCGAAAAATATAATTTTTTCGATATTCACGATTTTTTCCGAATCACGATCCCCCCCCCCCCCCCCCAGGATCAGCCCTTAGTGTGACCCTTCGTTGTATTGTATCCAATACATATACCTACTATTAATACTAATAATAATACAGCAAATAGGCCAGCTTATTAATGCAATCTTGTGTGCCCAAAATTGAAACGAGATAAGGCGTAGAAAGTTCATTTAGGTGCCCAAATGTAATCATAATAAATTAAATTAATTTAAATAAGTCCATAATTTATGGGGGTTTTTTCTCCAAAATCCAAAATAATTTCGACATGAATGAACATATTAATTTCTTGTTTTGTCAAAGTATCCAGACTGGACACAATGCGTATGAAATACCTACGTTTTTGGTCCATAGGTCGATCTCTTTCCTATGAAAATAAAATTAACTGGTGTGTGTGAGCACCACACGACTTTCCCATTAGATTCTTCCTTATTTGAAATCATCATACCAATTTCCTGCATTCAAATTATTTGAGATATCAAACAGGTTCATATTTGGCGTTGATAAGGAGAGATTGAGTGGAATTTTTTATTAAATTTCAAGTCAAGCCATTTCTAAACGCCCTCAGGGACAAAAATGACCTCAAAATCGCCCCCTTTTTTTTGGATCTCTCTTTCTCTCGCCGTCAATTTAAAATGAATTAAATTTAGAAAAATATTCAGCTGAATTCTACGAAAACAGATTTCTCTCTACACTCTTATAATGAAAAATATTTTTCTATTTAAAAATTCGAACCTCTAGAAAATCATTCCATCCAAAATAAATATAATACATAAAGTCAAAAAGCGTGAGGGGGGGGGGATCACTTTTTCGAAATTAATTAAAAGTACATGTTTCTGCGCCCCACACTTTTTTACAATATTTTGTACTTTTTAGAAGCGGGTTTTTGAGTTTTTTTTTAAATATAATTTATTTTATATTATTAATTATTTTTATAAAGAAATGTTTGCGGAATTTAACAGAACAAAAGTCACATTCATAGATAAATACATACATACATACATACATACAGATGAAGTTAATATAAAGCATGTAATTACAATATGATTTTTTTTACTTTCAAGAAAATGCATAGATATATAATAAATTATAATATTCATATTTGTATCCTATTTTAGTATTCGAGCAACAATTCTACGAAAGACAGACAGACAGACACACTTTTATTTTTTAAGCTGAAGCTAATTTAAAAAAAAAAAAGATAAATTTTCAATTTTTTAATCAAATATTTAAAGTTTCCAGCTTAAAGTTTGGCGGACAATCTTTGAGATAACCATTTTTGTCTTTTCTAATCAAAACTACAAATATTTGAAGAATTCAAAAGGGGGGTGGGGGTCAGGGAAATAGGAGTAGTAACAGGAAACCAGGCATTTAATGAAGAATTGCAGAATATATCAGAATAAAAACATGTTTATTTATAATAACAAAGTTATATTTTCAACTTTCACTAAAACCATCAGAAATAAGAAAGATTTGTAAATATTTTTATTAATTAGATTCAAGAATATAAAGTTTCTGATAAAAAACATTTCTATTTTATCAAAACGTTTCATTCTCCATTTTAGTGAAAACCCAAAAGGCATATACAGGGTGGGGCATAAACATCTACCACATTTTGAAGTGGTTTATAAAAAAATGAAAAAAACTGAATATATTTTTGAAAAGAACATAAAATAATAAATAATAATAATAATAAATTAGACGAAAAAGGGGGGGGGGGGGGTCAAAAATGAAAATTTTAGCCCTTTTAACCAAACTCAACCAAATTGTGTATACATAGTTTGTCCGAAATGGCTAGAAATTTCATTTTTGACCCCCCCCCCCTTTTGTCTGATATAATGTTTAATACATATTAAAAAAAAAATATTTTATCTTCTTTTCAAAAATATATTCAGTTTTTTTCATTTTTTTATAAACCTCTTCAAAATGTGGTAGATCTTTATGCCCCACCCTGTATATTAAAATTAGACTTTATTAAATACATAAACAGTACATTTAATTATTAATTGAATAGGTATTTTAAATATATTTATAATAATATGGGATTTAATTTATATTTCAGAAGCTTCTCAGTGTGGGGATGGTGTGATTATTAATACAAAATTATTAAAACAATTTACACAAAGTTTTTTGCTTTTGTTTTAATTTATATATAGCACTATATTGGATCTGAATCATAGTCATAGAGGATGAAAATTTATATTTAGAATTAGAATCCTAAATGTTGTGAAAAATTGTATATTAATAGGTGTGTGTGTGTGTGTGTGTGTGGTCCATTAAGATTATTTAATTTAATTAATTGTTTAATAATAGGAGGAGGATTATTTGTCAGGATGTTAAAGGGACGACAAATAATCCACAATAGATTTCATATCCTCTCCTTCTAGCCAAATCTAATGGAGTTTGGTTCTGATTATTTTTTAAGCCTTTATCGGCCCCCCTCTCTATTAATATTTGCACTACTGGCAATTTATTATTATGAACTGCCCAATGTAGTGGTGTCCATTTGTCTTTATCTTGACGATTTATGTTCGCCCCCTTGTCCAGCAATGCTTGGACTACAGGGACATGACCATTGATGGAGGCCCACATTAAGGGTGTTGCATTATTAATAGAATCCTCTGCCTCCAAATCCACTCCTTTGGACAACAAGAACTCAACTATTGGTAAATGTCCATTCCAGGATGCATACATGAAGAGGAGTCCAATTATAATATCTGTCCATTCTTTGCATGAATAGAGGAGGGCTCTTTGGAGTACCAATATTTCAGCCCTTTAAGGGAGCCTTTCTCTGATGCATCGAAAATATTTCGAGTTCCATCTTCATCTGTTAAAGGTGCAACCAATTCTTGAATCTAAAATTAAATAAAATAAATTCAATTACGATACAAAATTCATCGAAATGTTGACATTTTCATGTTATTAAAAAAGTATTATTATTATTATTTTTTGAAATTTTCAATCATTAAGTTGTAATAAATAAATAAATAAATAAACTTACCCTTTGGTTTAATTCGAGATTTTCTTTTTTTAATATTTCTGTCCTATTTTTTTCTTCATTAACCTTTAACAAATAATTAAATAAATAAATATATAATAAATATTTCAAGAAAAATTAATAAATAAATTAATTTACAGATTGATTCAATTTAAAAATTTCTGTTAAAATAAACATAGTTCGTTTTTTTCTTCAATGATCTAAGCAAATAAATAATTCAATAAAGAGATAATAAATAATTTAGTAATAAAAATAAATAAATAAATAAACTTACCTTTTGGTTTAATTCGAGAATTTCTTTTTTTAATATTTCTGTTTTATTTTTTTCTTCATTGACCTAGAAGAAATAATTAAATTAATAAATAAATAAACAGAAAAAATAATTAAGAAAATAAAATAAATAATTTAGCAAAAAAATAAATAAATAAACTTACCTTTTGGTTTAATTGAGATTTTTTTTTAAATATTTCTGTTCTATTTTTTTCTTCATTGACTAAAAATAAAAAATAAATAAATAAACCTAAGCAAATAAATAATTAAAAAATATAAAATAAATAATTTAGCAATAATAAATAAATAAATAAACTTACCTTTTGGTTTAATTCGAGAATTTCTTTTTTTAATATTTCTGTTTTATTTTTTTCTTCATTGACCTAGAAGAAATAATTAAATTAATAAATAAATAAACCTAAGCAAACAAATAATTAAAGAAATATAAAATAAATAATTTAGCAATAATAAATAAATAAATAAACTTACCTTTTGGTTTAATTCGAGATTTTCACTTTGTAAAATGGCAGACCTAGTTTTTTCTTCATTGACCTAAATAAATAAATAAATAAATAATAATATATAATAAATAATTCATTAAAAATTAATAAATAAATAAACTCACAGACTGATTCAATTCCACAATTTTGGCTTTTAATATACTTATTTCGTTTCTGTCTTCGATAATCTGAGCAAATAAATAATTCAATAAATAATTTACCAATAATAAATAAATAAATAAATAAACTTACACTTTTCAACATAGTTCCAAATTTTTCTTCCATTTGTTTCATTTCTTTTCTGACTAACTTATTTTCCGCCATCATCTAAATAAATAAATAAATAAATAAATATAGAATAGTTTAGATTTTAGGAATGAGAAAATTAATTTATGAGAATTGATTTTTGGTTCAACTCCTTCGTATATCAAGAAGAATAGAAGAGATAAATAATATTTTATAAATAATCAACCAAATATCTTAAATAGGCTATAGGACTATAAGTTGGCTGATTTCTATCCTGCTATTTGGCTGACTATAAGAATATTACAATGTAAATCTATTTATACATCCGATAAAATAGAAATCTAAATTTTTTTTTTTTTGGCTTTTCGGCCTTTCTAGACATAAGCCAATTTATGATACTTATTATTTTTTTTTAATTTGTTGCAACCCAGGGATCAGATTTTAGCCGGATGCCTCGAGTCGGATTCGAACCCGTGTCCACTTGGTTAGCAGGCTGGTACGCTAAAGAAATCTAATTAGAGAACAAATTTAATTATAATTTTAATTCTTGACTGGTCACTCATGATTTGAGACCGGATTCCTATGCAATTGCATATTTTGTTTGCCGCCACATACGACCCAAGGGATCAATTATCTATCCGAATCATGCATGTAGGATACTGTTGGTTAAATTTTATACAGCATATTTTTGCATATTTGAAGAATATTGCATAAAATTGCATATTTGAAAGATTTTTTCCTCAAATTTGGACCGATCCTTTTCATCGTATAAATAAATTTTAAGTGACCGTAGACATAATAACCTGAACATAATTTAGAAAAATACTTGTAAACATAAATTATTCACAATTACAATCAAATTTTAATTATTTTTGACATCCTTTGTTAATTATTTCTATATTTTTATTATTTTGTTTTAATGGCCTTCAGTAACTATAGCCCATTTTTGCCATCTTGTGTTCGTGTGTGTGTGTGTGTGTGTAAATTAGTGTAGTGATCAGATTATAGCCGGACAAATATTTGCATTATTATAGTATATTATTTATACGTCAATAAGAAATGCTTGTTAACATAAAAAAATAAAAGCAATAAAATACAATCGTGTCTGTTAAATAAAACTACACCGCCCCACCCCCCTTTTTTTTGAAACATTATATTATTTATTATGTTGATTTTATTCAAGAGCACCTAATATTTCTTTGAGTTTTTAATATATTTAATTAAATGAGAATTTTTTACTCAATAAAAGTACATATTTGTTTGCCCGTTGGGGTCTATAGCTTAATTTATCATTTTATTTCTTTCATAGCACTCATTCAATATTTTGCCAATTCTTACTGCATATATTTGCATATTTCACCCTTTTTAACTGCATATTTTGGCAGTTTTTACTGCATAAAAATCCGGTCTCTACAGTCATAATGAACAATCCATTAAAATGTGGATTCTAGTATAATACTAATTTCTTTTAATTATTTAATCCTTCTGCTGGTTCCGCCCCAAAACTTTTCTGTTAATTTTAATAAATGTTCTGATAAGCCAAACATTGTAGAAACTACTCAAAATAAATATTTTAATACCAAAATTGTATCATTTAATAAAACAATCAAGAATTTTTTATTCTCTATTTAGTAGGTGATAAATCAACCGACAAATATATAAATTTTATTTATTCCTTCACCGACGTTTCGAATTCTCAACAGTGTCCTTCTTCAGGCAGATGATAGTTAACATTTATTACTTATTATTATTATTATTTATTATTTATTGGGTGGTGAGTTTTTGCATTTCTAGCCTTCTAGTGAGCCACAGATTATATATACAAAATTTGGTTGAGTTTGGTCAAAGAGCAAGAATTTTACATATTTTGATCCCCCCCCCCTTTTTTGGGTGGTTTTTTGGAGGAATTTTATTAAACAAAAGTTGTCAGAAATCACATCCCCTACAACTTTGCTCATGATAAAATTTGCCGTAGAGTTAATAGTTTAGGAGTTATTTGATAATTTTCATTCGTGCGCCCCCCCCCCCAAACCCCAATCTGGGGTCAAAATATTAAATAGCTATAGCTAAAAACGTAAGTTAGAAGACATCTGATGCAAATATGAAATTTCATAATAATCCCTTCAGACGTTTTGACGTGAATCGTGAGCAACTTTTCGCGGAAACCACTGAAACAGACAGACAGACAGACAGGAATTTTGTTGAGGGTGTTTTCGTTCATAACTTTGTTTGGAACGTGTGCAACCAAAATTTGGCGTGATTTGTAGCAATGTACAGACAAAACCTTAATTTTATATATATAGATATGGAAGTTTCGAAATACGAGCCAGACACGCACTTGGCCGTCTTATTTAAGAAGTAACCTAGATTATTTATTAATGTTAAAAAACACGATAACGCATCCCTTGTGTTAAACATTTTTTTATTAGAATTTAGGGCCGTAATCTGTTAATCCCTTAATAGAAAGTTTCGACTCACCTGCTCTTTTACTTCTCGAATTGCTTCCAATAACACCTGAAGAAGAGAGGAAAAAAATTAAATCACTAAAATGAATAAATAAGTTGATATTGGTATCCACACGACTTTCCCTCAACTCTTATAAATTAAAAATCTACTCTTATTAAACGAGCAAAAATTGTTTATATATTTATTTGTTTGTATCTTAGTTCTATTTTGAAAACGGCTCTACCGATTTTGATGAAACCAACTCTATTAACAAGTTTTGAGGATGAGAAAACGATCTGGCTAGGTCTGGACCTCGACAAATTTCATCTTAATTGATCTTTTCTTAATTAAAGTAATTATTGATAGATGAAAATCTCAATAAAAAAGTTTGTTTACATTTTTTTCAATTATCTTTTATTTATTAATTGGTTTTTTAATTTTAAAACCCACTAATAGGTTATAGCAAATATTAATATATATATTAAAATTAAACAATTTAATTGATTATAAATTCGAGTATTAAATCCCACAAAGAGTTAATAATATATGATATATATATTAGAATTTGCCAATTTAATTGATTTTATAGGAGGGGAGGATGAGAGGATGGGGGAGAGGATACCAATCGACTTGATTGGGGAATAATGGAATTGAAATAATTATCGGAAAAGAGGTTTTTTTATCTAATTAGATTTTTCCTCTTATTAAAAACAAGGACTAAAGATGAATAAGGACACTCGATGGTGGAGAAGTAATCTCCGGAATCGAAGCAAAAATACAATGTATACATTAATTAATGTAAAATAATTGGTTTAATAAAATTTATAAAAAAAAAAAAAAAATTGATTTATTATAAAACTCGATAAATTGTTATTTAATTAAAAAAAATAATTATACGGAATTTATTTATATACCTGGGTGTGCATGAGGTGGGGTGCGGGGTTGGTGGAGTGGGGGGGTTCGAGGGATGGGGGTCCAAGGGGCATAGCGGAGGTGTGGTGTGCGGAGGTGGTACGGTCGGGGGTCCAGGGGCCCAAGTGGGGTGGTATGGGGTGGGGTGGAGTGACGGGGTGGTTTTTATCAGAATTTTAAATTAAAAATAATATTAATATATAACTTTTAACTGAAGTAAAAACTTGCCGAGCATCGCTCGGTGGCTCCAGGTACTTTTGCTTATAACCCGAAAATCATGCGTCCTACAGAAAATTTTATATTTATCCAAATATAAGAGCTTAACATTACGCGTCGAATAATCTACTTATAAGTTAAAATTTCTTCAGCCGTTTAGCCACACACAATCGATCGTCAAAATAGGCAATTTTTACCAAAGTGAATTATGCTCATTAGGTCTTGGGACAAGAAACATCTCTTCAAATTTTAGCGGCGCTGACCCCCAGAATTGTTACCAATTGGCTAAAAAACGAAATTGGCAATGATTCATCTTAATTGGACAACGCCGGTAACCCGTCCGCAATGAATGGTTGAAAAAATTCCAGTTTTTCATTCACAAAATGAAAACCACTCATCCTGGAAACTTGATTCTTGTCTCATTTTCGAAAAAATTTTGTTGTCTTGAAGTTTTACTTGAGCTACTTTTTTGTTAAAACTTTTAGATTTGAAGATATCCAGAATTTGCCAAGACAGGACATGATCCGACCTTATTGCGGTACGGGTTACCGTTGTCCAATTAAAATGAAACTTTGCCAATCTCATTTTTTAGCCAATTGGCAACTATTATGGGGGTCAGCACTAAAATTCCAAAAATGGTTTCTTGTGATCACATAATGAGAATAATTCACTTTTACGCAAAGCTGGTAAAACTTGCCTATTTTTGACGATCGATTGCAGCTAAACGGCTAAACTGATTTTCACTTTTTAGTAAGTTATTCAACGCGAAATTCTAAGCTCTTTTATTTTGGTAAGAGTAAAATTTTCCGTAGGACCCATGGTTTTCGAGTTATAAGCAAAAATCTGAAAAAAGTTCCAAATTTTCTTGGTGGCAAATGGGCACCTTAAGATTGCATCGTAGGAAGTTCAAATTTCACACACATCATTACACTTTTGGGCGGCAACTTTTCCGCATACAACCTAATAAATTGAGCAAATTTTTTTTTTGGGAGGGGCTTTTTTCGCTCCACCTTACTGTACAACCTGCGGCCCAGCACAGCAATTAATGCGGCCAGACAGAAGAAAATTGAGATTTTATGTTACCTGAAAAGATAGATAGTTATCTGATACAATTTGACCTGATTTTTTTTTTCTTTTAAAATCAGAAGAAATTAGAAAATCTTCCCAAAAGGTTTCGAAGTATAAATAAAGGCAAATCTTAAATTTTCAGACATTGAACTGAAAGAAATATTTAATAATGTCTCTTTATTAAAATTTTTTAAAAATTATCAAATATTCCTCCTGGCTTCACAATAATTATTCACTTTTTAGAAATAAGAATTTACATATATGTACCTACCTAATAAATAAATAATAATAATAATAATAATAAATGCCCTGCCGCCCCGTAGTTAACAACTGTGAATCACCCTCGGAAAATATTTGCAAATTTTACTCAAACATCCTCAGTAACATAATAGGAAAAAATGAATACTTTATCAAGGATTCGTTTGATTTTGTAGAAAAAATTAGGAAAATAAAAAATATTCCACCTGGCTATAATTTGATTTCATTTGATGTTACGTCATTATACACCAACATTAAAAATAACAAGGTGCTAGATGTAATTTCCAAGAAATGGCCATTGATTCAATCTTTTACGAGTTTGAATTACGAAACCTTTTTGATTGGGATTAAAATTATTTTTGAGTCAAATTTTTTCCTATTTAATGATGAAATTTTCCAATTGCGAAGTGGTCAAAGCATGGGATGTTCAACCTCGGGTTATTTCGCAAACTTAGTACTTGAGGATTTAGAAGAGGATTTGGTTGGGGGTCTAAACTTGGGATTTTTCTTTAGATATATTGATGACTCCATTGCGTGCATAGAACCATCAAAAATTGACGAAACACTATCCGTGTTAAATAACTATGACGCACATTTAAAATTTACATACGAATTGGAAAATAATAATAAAATACATTTTTTGGACACAACACTAATTAGAGACAACAATGGTTGTATACAATTAGATTGGTATAGGAAGCCTACACAAACCTCCAGGATATTAAATTATCACTCCACACACCCACTAAAATATAAAATCAATACCATTCAAAATCTTATCGTTAGAATGTCTCGAATCGCTGACAAAATATTTTGGAAAAAAAATATAAATATTATCCAGGAGATCGTAACTTGCAATAACTATCCTTTATGCATGTTCAGATCGATCATCCGTCGTGCACTTCACAGTTGTAGCAATTCTAAAATTGTAACGGAAAATGAATCAAAAATATATGTCAGCATTCCGTACTACCCAAAAATCAGTGACCTATTAAAAAAACTTCTCTCTGTGGGCCGGGTTAGTGTCGCACTAAAACCAACAAATACGATCAACTCGTTATTCAACCAAAAAGACAAGTTGGAATTAAAGATGAGTACTGGCGTGGTCTATATGATTGAATGTAACGGAGACGGAGTGCTGCCATGTAATAAAATGTACATAGGTCAAACAAAACGGCGACTAGGTGAGAGAATACGAGAACACGAACTATCTATCTCAAAAATAATTGGAAACAATACGGCCCTTGCAAATCATGCCCAAGATAAAAAACATCAATTTAATTTTAACAATTTCAAAGTTCAATTTTATGAACGAAATTATTTTAAAAGAAGAATCTTGGAAATGATTTGCATAAAAAATCTCTCACATCGCGCCGTAAATGATAGATCGGACGTGTTGGATTTGAATATATGCTATGACGGAATTGTGAATGGATTGAAATTGATCAATGAATGAATGAGTTGTAAATAATGGAATTTCGCTATTCTGTGGATTTGTATATTGTATTGTATATGTTAAAAAAAAAAAATATTGTATATTTGTATAGATATGTAAGGATTGTAATAAGTGAATTGATCAATGAACGAATGAAGTATAGATGTAAATATGATATATATTTGTATGAATTGTGAATGTATGTTGTATATTTGTGTATAAAAAAAAAAAAAAAATTTGAATAAGTGAATTGATCAATGAACGAATAAGGTGTGAATTGTGGAATTGTTGCTAATTGTACATTTTGTATATTGGGTGATATGAACCAACCATATTATTTGAGAATATGTTAATAACTAATCCCAGTACGCACTCTTGTGCGCATCTGTCATGGAAGGGGTTTGGTCTATATATATTAGATTCAAAAGCCATTTAGCCATCTAATTAAGAAAAGAAGGAAAAAAAAATTTGTTTTTCTATGCCTTTTGTTAAAAATGAAGAAAGTTTTTGAACACTACTGTGGAGAGAAGAAGGAAACATTTTATTTGTTTCATTCATTGACCCTTTGAAGTGAGTAAATTATATATTTTTTTCTATTGATAATCTGGCTGTGTACATTGTATTTATAATTGTATTGTTTTATTGTTGAAATGTATGATGACCAACCCCATTTTTATAATTTTGTCATATTGGTTTATAGACCCTGAAGAAGGAGGGAAAAATCCTCCGAAACGTCGGTTTGAAAGGAAAGGAGGAAGGATTCCAATAAATTACACCTTATTTTATATGTGTTAATTTTTTCTTTCCTCACTACCTCTGGGCTGCCTTCCATTACTTTCAATTAAAATTTCTACCAGTCCGTCTCTCTCCAGAGAAAATTTCGTTGCAAAAAAATTGATTATATTCTATTATTATAAATAAAGTTCCTTATAAAAACAATTATAAAACTTTTATTAATATTTCTAACGTTTATGGACAAAAACCAACAAACACCACAATCACAATACTTCTTCAAGGACTTTGAGAACAATGAATTAGCCCAACCCATTGTCTGTCTGGGTACAATAGTAAAAGAGAAACCCTTTTTTTTCTTTTAAACTTCAAGATTGGCATTTTTCTACCTGAGAATAATTAATTTGATTACGTAAAACCCATCAAAACAATTTTGTCGAAGATGATACCGTGGCATTTCGAATTGTCAACCCAAAACCCCAGATTTAGACACCTGTTAATTAAAAACAAAACAAAATTCCTAATTTTAATATAAGTACCTGGAGCCACCGAGCGATGCACGGTAACCAAATTAAAAAAAATACAAATATATATAGTACACGCCCCCCTGGACCCCCCCCCCCGAAACCCCCCCCCTCGCCCCCACCACTGCACCCCCACCCCTCCGCCCCACCCCCCGCACCCAGTTTTTGCATTTCTAGCTTTCTAATGGTCCACATATTATGTGTATATTTGTTTACTCGTACACCAATTTGCCCACATTCGTTCATATTGATAAACATTATAAAAAAATAAATAGGAAAATAATAATAAAAAAAATAATCGTATAGGATCTGAAATAAAAACATAAAATTAAATAAGATTTGTTTCCAAGTTATATAAAAAAAAGCCACTTCAACCACTTTATTTGTAAACACACCTGTAATGTTATGATTTAGACACCTGTTAATTAAAAACAAACAAAAAATTCCTAATTTTAATATAATATAATAATATTTGCTATAACCTATTAGTGGGTTTTAAAATTAAAAAACCAATTAATAAATAAAAGATAATTGAAAAAAATGTAAACAAACTTTTTTATTGAGATTTTCATCTATCAATAATTACTTTAATTAAGAAAAGATCAATTAAGATTAAATTTGTCGAGGTCCAGACCTAGCCAGATCGTTTTCTCATCCTCAAAACTTGTTAAATAGAGTTTGTTTCATCAAAATCGGTAGAGCCGTACAGTGGCGTCGCGAGCTTAACTCGCGCCCGGGGGATAACACCTTTTTAGCGCCCCCCCCCCCATTCGAAAACCATATAATATTATATGTAAAATATACTCCGAAATTAATTAATAAATAAAGTCATAGGCTCAAACTAGGCTACAAATTTGAGACAAAGAATATAGTTGAGAAAACAAGACTAGATTTTGAAAATATGGTCATCTAGACCAGGGATGAGCAACCCGCGGCCCGCGGGCCGCATGCGGCCCTTTAAATATTTTTCTGCGGCCCGCCGAGCATTTCTAAAATAGAATTTTATTATTCGTCTCGATTATTTATAAACAATAATAATTTGTTATTTATTATATTGTTAATAAATATTTTTAATATATTTTTTATTAATAATAATAATTTGTTATTTATTAATTTTTCTCCCATCAATAAATTAATTATAATGTTATGTTAGTAGTAGTCGCCAATTTATAAATCGGATACTATACAATTCGGGATTCAATCTGACACTAGCGCCACCATCGAATGTAATTTGACAGATTAAAACATATGATTTATGTCAAAGTATACTTCTTTCGAGTTAGTTTGAATCGCGAATACATAGACGAGTTACTCATTTATCGGCGACTTGTTCAAACATGCAATACGAACGCGTCGCGTCAGCACTTTCTTGTGTTTGCTTCTGTCATAGTTCATAGATACAGTCAGTATCAGACTTGTGAGCTGTTAACTGACTAATTTTTGGGTTTCTTGAAAGACGTGAGTGCAATATTATTATCAAAAAGGTAATATCATATTAGATTTTTTTTATTAAATTAATTAAATTAATTTTTAATCCCTAATAGCATGTCGAAATCCCTAATAAAATCCCTAATGGCATCGCCAAAGCCCCCGCTGCAACGGATCGTTGCTAAACTTTATCCAAATTCATTTGAAATATTAATATGTTTGTTCCTTTATTATTAATCAGATATCACTTGCAATTTGTAGTTCATATTGACATTAATTCAAAAATAATTCTCATTTAAGAGTCGAGGAATAACCATTCTACATTGTTTTTTTTTGTTTTTTTTTTAAAAAAAAAAAAAGCTTGAGTTGTTTACCAAAAAAGAATTTAGTCTTTTTGATTTTAAGTCGATTCTTCTACATTTTCAGTAGAGGTTTCCATTAATAGTCAAAACATCAAAAATGGAATGCAATAAGGTTATTCCTCTAGTATTAGATAAGAATCGATCGTTATTTTTGATTTTAAGTCGATTCCTCCATGTCTTCAGCAATGGTTACCAATAATAATCGAAACGTCAAAAACCTAATGTAGAATTGTTATTCCTCAAGTATTAGATGAGAATCAATCGCTATTTTTGATTTTAAGTCGATTCCTCTATGTCTTCAGCAATGGTTACCAATAAAAACCGAAACGTCAAAAATCCAATATAGAATGATTATTCCTCAAGTACTAGATGAGAATCAATCGCTATTTTTGGTTTAAAGTTGATTTCTCTATGTCTTCAGGAATGGTTACTAATAAAAACCGAAACGTCAAAAATCCAATATAGAATGGATATTTCTCAAGTATTAGATGAGAATCAATCGCTATTTTTTATTTTAAGTCGATTCCTCCATGTCTTCAGCAATGGTTACTAATAAAAACCGAAACGTCAAAAATCCAATATAGAATGATTATTCCTCAAGTACTAGATGAGAATCAATCGCTATTTTTGGTTTAAAGTCGATTTCTCTATGTCTTCAGCAATGGTTACTAATAAAAACCGAAACGTCAAAAATCCAATATAGAATGATTATTCCTCAAGTACTAGATGAGAATCAATCGCTATTTTTGGTTTAAAGTCGATTTCTCTATGTCTTCAGCAATGGTTACTAATAAAAACCGAAACGTCAAAAATCCAATATAGAATGATTATTCCTCAAGTACTAGATGAGAATCAATCGCTATTTTTGGTTTAAAGTCGATTTCTCTATGTCTTCAGCAATGGTTACTAATAAAAACCGAAACGTCAAAAATCCAATATAGAATGATTATTCCTCAAGTACTAGATGAGAATCAATCGCTATTTTTGGTTTAAAATCGATTTCTCTGTCTTCAGCAAAGGTAACGGATAAGAAAACAACGCAGTTGCTATGGTTACTCATAAAAATTCCTCCCAAATTTTTAGCATTTCACAGAGAGAAGCCTATCCATTCTTACTTAAGCAAGGCTAAATGAGCTATATTAAAACTTTCAAATGAATAAATTTTAAAGAATTTAAAAAATTAAAAAAGTACCATCTTACTCTAGAGTAAAGTACTTTAAAATATAATTTTACTAAAAACTTTATTTAACCTTTTTTGTGGTCCCCAAGGTACTTAATTAGGATATTAAATTTCATCAAAATTGGTTAAGTCATTTTCAAGATATTTAGAAAAAACTAAAAAAGTACTGAAATAAAGTACTAATGTTTGTGGGCCGATATGTACCAAAAACTAATCAGCGCTTCATTTTGTTAAACTAATGGTAGGTTTTCAATTTCATTTCAATCGGTGCAACGGTGTGGAAAAAATCGTGGGCCAAAAAAGCGATAACATACATACATCCATCCATCCATACATACATACATCCATCCGCACGCACTAAATGAAAAAATCGCACTTTTTGGCCTCTCGACGAGACCCCATGTAATTTTTGGCAAAACCGTCACGTGCTAAAATTCAACCTAATTGAATACTACAATTTGTGACTTTAATTGAGTCCATGGGTTCCGTAGTCTTTACCTGAGGACCCTTTGAAGCCACGCTTGCCCCGAGAGCGATTACAATACTTTACCCATGCTTTGCATTGGATAAAGTAAAAATAAACTGCAACGGATCGTTGCTAAACTTTATCCAAATTCATTTGAAATATTAATATGTTTGTTCCTTTATTATTAATCAGATATCACTTGCAATTTGTAGTTCATATTGAAATTAATTCAAAAATAATTCTCATTTAAGAGTCGAGGAATAACCATTCTACATTGGATTTTTGACGTTTCGGTTTTTATTGGTAACCATTGCTGAAGACATAGAGGAATCGACTTAAAATCAAAAATAGCCATCGATTCTCATCTAATACTTGAGGAATAACAATTCTACATTAGGTTTTGACGTTTCGATTATTATTGGTAACCATTGCTGAAGACATGGAGAAACGACTTAAAATCAAAAATAACGATCGATTCTTATCTAATACTAGAGAATAATATTGAATTCCATTTTTGATGTTTTGACTATTAATGGAAACCTCTACTGAAAATAAAATCGACTTAAAATCAAAAAGACTAAATTCTTTTATGGCAAACAACTCAAGCTTGAGTTGTTTACCAAAAAAGAATTTAGTCTTTTTGATTTTAAGTCGATTCTTCTACGTTTTCAGTAGAGGTTGCCATTAATAGTCAAAACATCAAAAATGGAATGCAATAAGGTTATTCCTCTAGTATTAGATAAGAATCGATCGTTATTTTTGATTTTAAGTCGATTCCTCCATGTCTTCAGCAATGGTTACCAATAATAATCGAAACGTCAAAAACCTAATGTAGAATTGTTATTCCTCAAGTATTAGATGAGAATCAATCGCTATTTTTGATTTTAAGTCGATTCCTCTATGTCTTCAGCAATGGTTACCAATAAAAACCGAAACGTCAAAAATCCAATATAGAATGATTATTCCTCAAGTACTAGATGAGAATCAATCGCTATTTTTGGTTTAAAGTCGATTTCTCTATGTCTTCAGCAATGGTTACTAATAAAAACCGAAACGTCAAAAATCCAATATAGAATGGTTATTCCTCAAGTATTAGATGAGAATCAATCGCTATTTTTGGTTTTAAGTCGATTTCTCTATGTCTTCAGCAATGGTTACTAATAAAAACCGAAACGTCAAAAATCCAATATAGAATGATTATTCCTCAAGTACTAGATGAGAATCAATCGCTATTTTTGGTTTAAAGTCGATTTCTCTATGTCTTCAGCAATGGTTACTAATAAAAACCGAAACGTCAAAAATCCAATATAGAATGATTATTCCTCAAGTACTAGATGAGAATCAATCGCTATTTTTGGTTTAAAGTCGATTTCTCTATGTCTTCAGCAATGGTTACTAATAAAAACCGAAACGTCAAAAATCCAATATAGAATGATTATTCCTCAAGTACTAGATGAGAATCAATCGCTATTTTTGGTTTAAAGTCGATTTCTCTATGTCTTCAGCAATGGTTACTAATAAAAACCGAAACGTCAAAAATCCAATATAGAATGATTATTCCTCAAGTACTAGATGAGAATCAATCGCTATTTTTGGTTTAAAATCGATTTCTCTATGTCTTCAGCAATGGTTACTAATAAAAACCGAAACGTCAAAAATCCAATATAGAATGATTATTCCTCAAGTACTAGATGAGAATCAATCGCTATTTTTGGTTTAAAATCGATTTCTCTATGTCTTCAGCAATGGTTACTAATAAAAACCGAAACGTCAAAAATCCAATATAGAATGATTATTCCTCAAGTACTAGATGAGAATCAATCGCTATTTTTGGTTTAAAATCGATTTCTCTGTCTTCAGCAAAGGTAACGGATAAGAAAACAACGCAGTTGCTATGGTTACTCATAAAAATTCCTCCCAAATTTTTAGCATTTCACAGAGAGAAGCCTATCCATTCTTACTTAAGCAAGGCTAAATGAGCTATATTAAAACTTTCAAATGAATAAATTTTAAAGAATTTAAAAAATTAAAAAAGTACCATCTTACTCTAGAGTAAAGTACTTTAAAATATAATTTTACTAAAAACTTTATTTAACCTTTTTTGTGGTCCCCAAGGTACTTAATTAGGATATTAAATTTCATCAAAATTGGTTAAGTCATTTTCAAGATATTTAGAAAAAACTAAAAAAGTACTGAAATAAAGTACTAATGTTTGTGGGCCGATATGTACCAAAAACTAATCAGCGCTTCATTTTGTTAAACTAATGGTAGGTTTTCAATTTCATTTCAATCGGTGCAACGGTGTGGAAAAAATCGTGGGCCAAAAAAGCGATAACATACATCCATACATCCATCCATAACATCCATACATACATCCATCCGCACGCACTAAATGAAAAAATCGCACTTTTTGGCCTCTCGACGAGACCCCATGTAATTTTTGGCAAAACCGTCACGTGCTAAAATTCAACCTAATTGAATACTACAATTTGTGACTTTAATTGAGTCCATGGGTTCCGTAGTCTTTACCTGAGGACCCTTTGAAGCCACGCTTGCCCCGAGAGCGATTACAATACTTTACCCATGCTTTGCATTGGATAAAGTAAAAATGGGTGGATGGATGTATGTTATCGTTTTTTTGGCCCACGATTTTTTCCACACCGTTGCACCGATTGAAATGAAATTGAAAACCTACCATTAGTTTAACAAAATGAAGCGCTGATTAGTTTTTGGTACATATCGGCCCACAAACATTAGTACTTTATTTCAGTACTTTTTTAGTTTTTTCTAAATATCTTGAAAATGACTTAACCAATTTTGATGAAATTTAATATCCTAATTAAGTACCTTGGGGACCA
>JAKCPI010007550.1:0-15083 GCA_023213315.1 Euborellia annulipes
ATTTCAATATCAAGTCAATGAATACAAAATTTAATTTTAAATATGATAACAGTCGTTCACACCATTTATAAAATATAGTCTAGCAATTTATTTGTGTAAATAAAAATTTTAATAAAAACCGTGATAAAAAAAAAAAAAAAAATGGCAAATGCTGCGTAACAATAAACTGATATAATATGATTGAAAAGCAGCCAAGTCTTTTTTATTATTAAAAAAAAAAAAAAAATGAACCTACAAAGAATTTATATTTCATTTATATTACTCTCTTATTGATATATAAAATAATTCTTTTTTTTTTTTTTTTTTTGCACCCCTATTGAATTTTCAAAGGATATAAAAAAAATGACATTTTTTTTCTTTTTTTTTTTCGTCTTGTGTGACGTAAACATTTTTTTTGCTATTGAAAGCTATAAAAAGGAATAGGGAATGAGGGGGGGGGGGGAGGTAGAGGTATCAACCAACGAACCACTCTACCTAATTCGACTATCTATTATTAAGTTGGTGACGCCACATATCAAAAGTGAATTATTAAACACACATCTAAAAAGCAACAGCAGAATTTACACCTTGGCTTGGTCTACGTTCCATCCCCCCTCCCCCCTCTCCAACCATAAAACAATACATCAGCCTCCGTGGAGGATTAATCAATTATTTAGTAGCTTCATTCATGTTCGTTGCAGAAATGTATTTTATTTTTTTTTCCTCTCTCTGATAAAGAGTGTTTTTGATAAAGGGGGAAATAATAATCATAATGGAGGTTTATTTATTTATTTATTTTTTTTATTATCATAATGTGATTAAAATATTTTAATAATAATAAAATGTAAACACTAGGTTGATGGTTTATGTGCATTTCGATGTTAAAACATCATCAGAACCTTATTACAAACTGATAAATTCTGTTTTCGATCTATTTATACTTAAAGTAGATGGCAGCACTGTATTTTGGGAGGGGAAGTAAAAGGGGGGGGTTTTTTTGGCATAGGTGGCAGCACTATGTCTTATTTGCATATATGGCAGCACTGTATCTTCTTGGAATAGATGGTAGCACTGTATTTTTTTTTTGGCATAGGTGGCAGCACTGTGTCTTATTTGCATATATGGCAGCATTGTATCTTCTTTGCATATATGGCAGCATTGTATCTTCTTTGCATATATGGCAGCACTGTATCTTCTGTGAATATATGGCAGGACTGTATTTTCTTTGCATAGGTGGCAGCACTGTATCTTCTGGGATTATATGGCAGCACTGTATCTTCTTAGCATAGATGGCAGCCCGGGAAGGTGCCATGACATTTGGCGACTAAAAGGGATGCAGGGAGCAAGTCCGGCTTAATGTCTAGTGGTTTATACAAGTCACACAATTTTTTTTTTTTTTTTAGTATATATCCACTTATGAAAGGGATTTAGATGAATGGATAGCGATCGCCATTTTCTCTCTCCTTTGTTTTATTTACGTTTATTTCCCGGGGCTAATTTCATCTTACGATCTCTAGCAGCATTCCAGATGCTGATAGGTATTTGCCCTTCCATTCTGGAAGAGAATTGTTCCATAGCTAGGAACATACTAACCAACCACCAAAGGCATTTACAAGGCTAACGACTTTTTGCAACAAACCTTAAATTTACAAAATAATCACTAACGTCTTTTTCATTTTCTAATTTAATAAAAACAAGTTATTTTTGAAGAAAATCATTTACTGAAAGAGTTTCAGTTTAAGAATTGAATTTCTCTACGTCATCATGACTTGTCAATATAACTAACTTGTATCAGAGCATGCAACTCAGAAAATACTTAAAATAATATTATTGTAATTTGAGTATAAAACAATTAAAAATACAAAAAACAAATAGATATTTTGATCGTACTAGCTGCGTCGCCCGCCAAAAGAGGGCCGAATTTCGACTGAAATTTGAAGATGAACATTTCTTTTTTTTAAATTTTTATTAGTAAAAGGATTTGAAAGGGCCGTAAAATACATAAAAACAAACAAAATGTATTTAGAAATATATTTTCTTTATTGAATTTCATTTTTTTTATAAATTAAAGAACAACCTTTTTTTTGCCAAAAATTGAAATATCTGAAAATGGCGCAAAAAAGGCGCAAGTTTTTATTCTTGGCCCTTAAAATAGAATAAATTCTGGTTATCGTGGTATATAGATCATTGATTAACTCCGTGCAACAATCAACTTTAATTTTGTTTGAAATTTTGGTATATGATAAAAATCGACTTTTTTTTGGAAATCACTCAATTAAGAGAAGTTAATGAATCAATCAAAAAAAATTAATTATATACATTCCTTATTAATTGATGTACCAGCCATGATATCTCGGATTAAAAAATAATGATGAACGAGGGGAAGTTGGTGCGGAGACGTCCTCTGATCGGCGCGCGGAATTTTAGTCAACTTTGAAAGGACATAGAGAGCGCTGGGGCATTATCCTTCTAGGGTATAATGCACCAACTATTCAACTTATGAATGGTATTAAGAAATATCAAAAGATATTTTTGAATTTCTGCCAGCTTTTTTTTTATTCTGTCCCACTGTGCGGCGTGTTAGAGTATTTCTTAGTGTTGGGGTGATTGAAGGGGAGGGGCGGCAACGAGTCCACTGCTAATTTCATTACTAGCAAAATCAAAATAGTATGTAGGCCTATTTATTGTTTCATTCAAAAAATTAACGAAATTTACTATCTAAAATTTAACATTCAATTCATACACTAATATTATAGCTCTAAATTGAATTCAATTCAAAATGATTTAATAGCTATAATGACAAATTGAAATAGATTATTACTAATAGTTCTCTCTACTAATTCAAGTTGTGTTTGTGTATAGATATATTATATAATAATCTGTCAGAAACACATGAATTTCAAATGAAAAGAAAGTAATAATAAAATAAATTTGCCTAATTGTAGTAGAATGCTGCTGAAAAATAAATGTATACTGACAGAAAAAATCTGGTGTGACAAGCACAGAACACAACTTTCTATTACATGGGAAAATAGATATATTTTGTTACCATGGCAAGCATTTCTCCTATCTTAGCACAAGTACAAGAGTAAAGTGGTCTTCAGAAGATTTCAATGCAAAATGAGAATATACATTTTAAAGAGTATCTAAAAAATAATTGATTTTTGAATTTAAAAAAAAATCGTTGGTGAGAATTTAGAGAAAATCGAAAAAAACTGAAAAAGTGCATCAGTAAGGTCTCTATATATATTAACTATATATAGAGGTAAGAGAAAGTAAAAATCATTTTTTGGAAATTTTTTCCTGAAAGGGCCAGGGTCTTTTAAGCTTAAAGCAAGTTTGATAATATTTCCGCAATTCGTCTGTCCGGATCTGGCCTCGATAAATTATTGTTTGCCCTCGGGGCTTTGTGTAGAGGTTAGCGTGCTAACCTCGTATACCAAACGTCGCACAGTGGGCTGAAATAGAAAAAAAGCGGCCATAATTCGAAAAAATGAACTTCAAAATATAAAAACAACGTTTTGCACACTAATAATAGACTATATGTGGACCACAGGACAATAATTCATTTTTTTTTTTACCCAACCCAAACCCCAGTTATAGAGCGCCAAAGTGGGCAAGAAAACTTACTAACTTTGCGTTTTAAGTCGATATTCAGAAATTTTTTTCATGTATTAATATTAATCCAATTTTAATGAATTTTTTTTTGAATCATAGATAAATTAATCTTCTTTCTGAATATATTTTTGTTTTTCTTGTATTTCAGTTATTTATTTTTAAATAAATTTTTTTTGCAAGTGGGGGGGCGCCAAAAAAAAAGCAATATATTTTTTTTCAATTTCAAAAAAGTATATGGGCATCCTCTTGCCTTCTAACAAAATCAATAGATTCTGAAACTAGAATACATGTAGAACATAATTGAATCGAAACTTTTTGCCCGAAAAATTTTTATTAATTTTTTTCACGTGTATATACAACAAAATCTCGAATTTTTGACATTAATCCAATACTTTCTCACTCTATATGCCTAAATATTCATATTTAGGTAAGAGAAAGTAAAAAAAAGACCATTTGAACATATTCTATTTTCACCATCATAATAAATTAATACAAAATAACATTCAAATTGAATTGAATATTATCTCTTATAATTGTAAATTTCATGAAATTATTATATATTTCATTAACTTAACAAATTGGATTATAAATTATTTATCTATTATACATACATACATGTCTATTTGTTTAATAATTTTACATTTAAAAAGTTTGCATTTGCATAATTAATCGAAAATACTAAACAACTATTTGTGTCCTTCCCAGGAACAGTGTCGTCATTTCAAATTTTTCTTGGGGAGGGGGGCAAACTTTTTTTTTTTTCTTAATATTTCCTTACAAATAGGTACTCAAATTTAGCTAAAAGATATTTAACTTAACAAATTGGATTATAAATTATTTATCTATTATACATACATACATGTCTATTTGTTTAATAATAAAGTGAAACTTTATTTTGATCGACACAAATTTTTTTCGTTTCTCTAACAGCATGTCGCATTACAAGCCGTGACGTCAAAGGCCGTGACGCTACAAGTTTTGACGTCACAAGCCGTGACGACAAAAATAGGAAATTTGAAATTTAATATATATATGATGAATTATAAAAAAATAATTGTGAGATTTAATTATTGAATTTTTAAATTGATAAAATATAATTATTTAAAATGATTCAAATACTAAATAAATATTTTTCTCAGTTTTTAACATACGCCTATTGATTTCCCAAAATCATTCCTATTTTCCAATTATTAAGTTAAAATTAAAAATTTTCTGAAAATTCTGAAAAAAGTTTCACTTGCATCGTGGTTTCATAAAACCACACAATGTTATTTTTGCTGTTACTGTATATTTAACTGGTAAATAATTAACTCTCGCCTTTTTTTTATTAAAAAAACGCTTTTGGCTTACACACGCATATACACAGACTTTTCGGCAATCAAACAACTTTTACGATAACCGTTATTAATTAATATATCTATTGGGGGTCCAGGCATTCTTATTCAAGCCATTTGGTATCCAAATGCTCGCTGGACGCTAGTCCAAGCCCGAGGGCGACTCATCTCATCTTTACTTTGATGGTCAATCATCAAATGCTTTAAATCCCACAAAAACAAAGCAATTAGTCTATTATGCAATTAAAAATTTAAAAATTTAAACAAATAATGTCTGTGAGATTTAAATATATTAATTATCTAATTAAATTAAATATTTAATTAGATCTCGATATATTCTTTGAAATACGTAGTTTGAAATCTTGAAACGCAATTTTTTTTTTGTTTACGAATAACTTCTGAACTATTGAACGGATTGTCATGAAATTTGCACCAAGTCTAGACACTATTGTCCTAATTATTATAGCTGAGTTTCAAAATATTTGGTTCAGAGGGAGCTGAGAAAACCGTGGATCACGATAATAATTCACGGCTGATTTTTACCGCACTCTGCGGTCCTATTCACTTCTAGTTTTAATATCTTCTTAGACCCAAGTAGGACTATAAATTTGTCAAATCTCATCCTAATCCGATTAATAGTTCCAGAGATGTTCGTACGCAAATTACAATTTTATTTATTTTTTTGCATTTCTGGGGTCGTTATGACCTGAAACGTCAAGATATATAAAAAAAAAATTGGGGGGAAATATTTTTTACGACCATAATACTTTCCCTTATATTATAAATTAAATAATCAAATAAAAAAAAAATCCCCTGGTATCAAACAAGTAGAATACACTTTCATCTATTAACGATTATATATATATATATATCGTTATCAGGTAAATGATCGATAGGCCTATCATAAAATTTGTTCGAATATTTTTGATTGATGATTTTGGTGCCTCTAATCAAAGTCATCAAGATAATTCATAAATTACATTCGTTATATCAAACATTCAAATGTTTTGCGTTAATTTACACGCTCAAAAAAAAAGAAAAAAAGAGTTATTATTTTTTTCTATGTCTACTAGCCGCGCCACTCGCCTTCGGAGAGTCGCGCTCGGTGTCGCGGGATTAATACTTGTCGCAATAAATGTATTTTAAATTTAATTAGCATTCACTGACAATACTTAAAAGTCTCCTCATTTTAAAACAAGTAAAATAGTCAAAATATTGTGAATAGAATGTTTTACATTAAAAAATTTAAATTATATTAAACATTAAAAAAAAATTTTTCATTAACATTCTCTTATATTGCAGAGAATACATAAATTTCTTTGCATTTTAGACTACGTAACGAATTTTCAAAAAATTTGTAATTATTGATTTCTGGTTAATTGAGCAGCAAATACGAAGAAACATGGGCGTAGCCAGACATCTTGTTAGGGGGGGCCTACCCCTCGTTAGGGCGAGAGGGGGGTTTGCAATTAATATATACATAGGTTATTAATTAAAGCTGAGGATTACGGAGTCCGAAGTCTCAACACGGCTCGGGTTCGAATCCAGCTTGCGGCAAATAATTCAAACATCCTGCCGAAGTCTCCTCTTAGGGTAGGTAGGGGAATAGCCCCACCGTGGTATCACAAAGGGCCTAATTGGCCTAAGTGTGTTCCCTCTCTGGGAACGGCCACTTCAACCTAACCTAACCTAACCTAGGTTATTAATTATTTATTTAAATAAAAAAAAATTAAATTAATGTAGTGGATTGGGGCGTTAAAAAGAAAATTCCCAATGGGAAAAAAAAATATAGGCTATATTTGTTTTAGCTAAATATTTTTCGAGATCTATATATTTGAATAAGATGATAGATAGTATTCAAAATACCTCGATTCGGACTTAACTAGTCATAGATATATTTTTGGCCTCACCAATAAAAAAACACTCACATGTCTTGTTAAATATATTTGTTTTATTTTTTTTATTTTTAGGACAAGCCAGGGGGGGGGGCAATGGCCCCCCTGCCTCCCCCCTGGCTACGCCCATGCGAAGAAAATAGTCGTTAGACCCTTGAAACATCAGTTTTGTGGCAGTCACAATTAATATAAACGATATTTAGGCTACATATTGATTAGAAGTGGGCGGCCTAGTGAAAATTAATTTTTTTTTTTTTTAAATGATGTATTTTTTTTTTTACTCCGTCTAATATTTGACTAGTTAAGTGTAAAAAATAATATACAGGTATATATAGATAGTCTAGATTATATATATATTTTTTTTTTATTCACTCTAACAAAATAATAAGAGGCATTTATTTAATTAGATTTACAGATCTGGCCAAGTTTTCTATGTTGGCCATCAATTTGGCCAGATCTGTATATTTAAACTAAATAAATACTTCTTGTTGGAGTGGCTACCAACTACACCAAGCCCGGGCCCCTTTTTTTTAACAAACTTTATTCACACATTCACACAGTCTTTTCGGCAACTTAGGCCATTTAAGACTTTGACGATAACCGTTATTATTTATAATATCTATTGGGGGTCCAGGCATTTCTATTTAAGCCATTTGGTATTCAAAGGCGACTTTTGGTATATTAGGTTAGCACGCTAACCCGTAAACCAAGCCCCGAGGGCATGAAAAGAAAATTATTATTCTTCCATTCCAATTCAGTGCCTACTTGAGGTTTACATTCATGGAATACACAAATGAAAAAGAATATAAAAATATTTCTCTATATATTTCTTATGGGAGAAATCGTTTATTTAAGAATTAATAACTCAAAAAGTTATGGTAATTTCGGGATGAAAATAATTTTTTTATAATCCCGAGAAGGTCCTCTTTAGACATATAAAATTTCATTTCAAAATTCCAACGGGAGGTGTCCTAAATAGAGCGTGATAAACAGAGGGACATTAGCGAATTATATAGGAAAGCTAAGAAAAATAGTTAAAATGATCACCCTGTGACCAGCACAGAAGACAACTTTCAATTACCGAAGTTTTTGTGTGCTGTGCGTGAAGTCACAACATTTTTTTAATTTAAACACAAATTATTAACCGAGTTCCCTCTTGATATACTTATTTTTTTATTCCGCATCAAAATCTCAAATAAATTATTCATGAACAAAGGAAGAAGAAAAAAAAAAAGGAAATTTTTATATCATAAAATTGAAAGTTTGAATTAAAAATCTTTCATTGAGAATAATAAAGTTTTTCTTTAACTCTAATTTTATTTATAAAGTTATAAGAAGGAAAAAAAAATGAATGACAAGGAATTGAAAAAAATACATGTTCAATGCTAATACGATATTATTATACTTATTTATTTAATTCAATCAAGAGTATTTAAAAAAAAAAATCTCGGTTCGTTATTTCTGTCCGTTTAATCGAATTTTACAATATGAAAATGCACTTCTCCTTTGTATGAATTAAATAGTCTCAGTTCCTGAAAGAAAAACTGGTGTGACTGATCGCACAGCACACAACTTTCTCTTGTGTTGTGCACTGTGCTGTCAGAGCAGATTATTTGTGTCGAGATTTAATAAGTAAAAAAGTCAATTGATTCAAAATTTCTCCCTTTTGAATTGAAATTAACATGCAAATCCCCAAATGGGGATTGAATATTGGCTCTATAGAAGGAAGAGTCTGGATGACCAAACGATAGAAGAGGTAAAATACCTGGGATCAACACCCACATCAACAACATATAAGGAAGATAACAACAAAGGCGACAAACACGGGAAATATAGTCTGGGGTATCTTCAAGAGAACAAGATGTACAAGCTGGAAGAAGATCTCGGTGCAAGGGCGGATACAAGGGAGGGGGGGGGGGTAAAGGGGGTAATTACCCCCTGAGATTTGAGAAAAATATTTTTTTTGGGAAAAAAAATTGTGTTTTTATTATAAAATTTTAAAAATTAATACTCAAAAATTTGATTTGTATATAAATTCTGGTAAACAACTACAGAATGCACCTTTAAATTACCGATAATAAGAAAAAATTGTGTGCTGTGAGATCAGTCACACCAGATTACCCCCTCCGAGAAACTCCTCTGGATCCGCCACTGTCTCGGTGTTGATCCAGTCTATAGGGATGTACGGTGTCTGGGGAACAAGAGAATGGGAGGAAGTAGAAACAGTACAAGGATGATACTTCAAAATAATGCTTGACCTGAGAAAAAATACTCCGAAAGGGGAAACTGGAAGGATCAAGCAACTTTGAAAAGGACGCTAAAATACATAATGTACATAAAACACTTGGACAAAACAGACTTCTAAAGATATGCTTAACCCAAATAATGAAAGAGATAGACAACAGAAAACCAACACAGTAGGCGAAAAATTTGGTGAGGGTAGCAAACTCTGGAGGAAACCCGGACCTAATCGACACAATAAGAGAGGAACGACCAAACGACGTCAAAAATGGAAGAAACATTAGAGAAGACAATAGAGCAAGAACTGCAACTGGATTGGAAGGCAATAGACAATTCAAGCTATTGCAAATACTACAGCAGTGGTTACCAACCTGGGGCGATCGCCCCCAAGTGGGCCATTTGGGATATCAGGGGGGCGAAAAATTTGCGGGGGGGGCGATGAGTATTCAAAGGGGGGAAAATTATTAGAGTTAACTAAAATTTAAAAGAATAAATCAAAGAGAAAAATCTATTTACAGGATGGTCAGGATAGAAGAGGAAAAAAATATTGTAAATAGTCTGAAGATAATTCCAATCTAGAATTGATTAATAATTTTTGTCATTTTTGTTTTCATTAAATAAAGATTGACCGAAAAAAGATCTATTTTTGTTATTTTCTTCATAAAAATAAAATTATTATTAGATTTTTAAAAGGTTACGCCAGGAAAGAAATCAGACAAAAATTTAATCAATCTTTATCTAATTTTTAATTTCGATTGCCGACGTTTCAGACGCAAATCGCATCCTTCCTCAGGACAACAGGTAGTATCATCTGTATTTTACTAACTACCAATTGTCCTGAGGAAGGATGCGATTTGCGTCCGAAACGTCGGCAATCGAAATTAAAAATTAGATAAAGATTGATTAAATTTTTGTCTGATTTCTTTCCTGGCTTCCATCCTACTCATACAGTATTTGAAAATTTCAACGTTTCAGTCACTATTTCTGCAGCTGTTGTATTTTTTCACTTTGAAAAGACAACGTTATCTGAGGAACTTGAGTGATTCACTTTGAAATAAAGTACTTTTTTGTCAAAAATTTTAAATCATGCAATGAAAATGAAAAAAAAAAAGGGGGGGCGATAGGTGATAGACAACCTCCAGAAGGGGGCGATGGGCCAAAAAAGGTTGGGAACCACAGTACTACAGGAACACCAAGACACACTTGGGAAGAGAATCGTACCTAGAAGACATCACAAGAGTAAGAAGCGAGAACTTTCTAAGAGCCATGGCATACGGAGACAGACAATGCAGAGGTTGCAGAAAAGAGACAGAGACAATAGAACATGTATGGAAGTTTGAAGAACTAGACGGACGACTGGACGAGAAGACAAAGAAGTGGAAAAAGAAGATAGGACGTATAGATAAGAATTGGACAATATTAAGAGACAAAATAGACAAAAACATGACAAACTGGGTAAGGCAGATCACGAGACAAAGAAGAGAAGGGAGAAGATAAAAAAAAGAGGAAGAAACAAGAAAAGGAAATATATAGTTTAAAATAAATAAATAAATAGTTGCTTTTTGAGGTTGTGGCTGGTGATGTGATAATAATGGAGGAATGGAGATATCAGCCAAATTGGAATGATCCAGGTTCAATAAAACTCCCAGAATAAGACGTTTCGGTCTCAATTTATTTGGCCATCTTCAGTTATTGGGTATTATACACACAGTGGCGTCATTTGGGGGGGGGGGGCAGGGGGGGCATTTGCCCCCCAAGGGCTCTGATTTTTATAAAATTTTATATTATTCTAAATAAAATACTCCAAAATACATCTACGAGTATACAAATTGTACAAAATTAAACAATTAATTAAATTAAATATGTTTTGGCCAAATTTGAGTACCCGTTTGTAAGTAAATTTTAAGAAAAAAAAAATGTTTGCCCCCCCCCCCAAGAAAAAAATTTGCCCCCCTAAGAAAAAGTTGAAATGACGCCACTGTATACACATAGTGCAAGTGCACATGTGATCAAACCGGGATTTGTCAATAATAAAATTATTAATTATACGGCTTCTGTGCACAAGCTTAGAGTTAAAGCTTTGAATAAATAAAATTTTATCTCTGAGCTTGGGCACAGAAGCCATATAATTTTGTATGAAGCGAAAAAATTTTATTATTGACAAATCCCGGTTTGATCACATGAGCACTTGCACTATGTGTACAATTTCCAATAACTGAAGATGGGCAAATAAATTCAGACCGAAACGTCTTACTCTGCGAGTTTTATTGAACCTGGATCATTCCAATTTGGCTGATATCTCCATTCTTCCATTATTAATAAATAAATAATTTGAAATGACAAAAATGTTAATATATGAGGTAAATCACTAGATTAACACATGTATATGTATATGTATTATGTATTTTTATGTATACCCCAAAAGCCTGAAAAAGATGTAAGAGAAAAAAATATGGTGTGGCTGGCGCACAGCACACAACTTTCTCTTACCTTCGGTATCGAAAGTTGTGTTCTGTGCTTGTCACACCAGATTTTTTGTGTTGACATGTATTTAGTTTCCGACAGTACGTAACAATTGAATTCAAGATGTAAAATTTATAAAAATGGGAAAATATTTATCTTTAGTTACCATGGCAACCATTTCTTCTATCTTTTCTATGGAGTACAAGAGTAAAGTGGTCTTCAAAAGATTTTAAGAGCAAAATGGGAATATACATTTTAAAGAGCATCTAAAAAATAATTGATTTATGAAATTTAATCAAAATCCTTGAAGTGGATTTTGAGAAAATCGAAACAAACTGAAAAAGTGCATCAGTAAAGTACTAGTACTCTTTGGCCGATTTTGTTAAAAAGCTTTGGGTCACGTCTCAAGGCGGTACCTAACTTAAATATAAAATTTCAACCTCGTAGTTTATTGCATTTTAGTTTTATTTTGAACACATGGACAGAACTCATCGTGCCTTAAAACGTGTATTTCCATCAAAGTTTCGACATCGAATTTTTCACATGAATCCAATATAAACATATACTAGATTCAGTTAAATTTTATTTTGTCTGAAGATGGTGGCGCGTAACCACCGAAACATGTACTCATAAATTAATTTCTTAATTTTATTTTTAAAATAAAAAAAGACCAATTCCCAAGTGCCTTGTACATACCTGTATAAATATTTTAAAAGATGTTGAATTTTATTTTATTTCTAAAGAAGAAAATGTTAATTTATTCAAAAGCCACCATCTCTACGTGATCGGTCGCGATGTTATTTTTGTCAACTCAACTCCTCAGTCGGGATTTAGAACCCAACCAACCAACCAAGCATTTGACAATAACAATAAAAGAAGAGAAGAAGCAGAATTTGTTTTTGTCCAGAGAGGATGCAATAACATTTTTAAAACTCTCAAGAAGCATGATGATAAAAAACAAAAAAACCTTTTCATATTGTAGCAGTAGAGAAAAATGACTTTGGGTAGGATTAAAAAAAAACAATAATAATAATAATCATAATCTTTTGGAAGATATAATTATTACAAGTGTTTGAAACATTTGAGTTGTATCAAAGAGTAAGGAAGAGAGCTTTCTCGAAAAAAGAAAAAAAATCTGGTGTGACTGGTCGCACAGCACACAACTTTCTCTTACTTTCGGGTATCGAAAGTTGTGTTCTGTGCTTGTCACACCAGATTTTTTGTGTCGACATATATTTAGTTTCCGACAGTACGGTACATTCGATTTTTAAGATGTAAAATTTATAAGTATGGGAAAATATTTATATTTAGTTACCATGGCAACCATTTCTCTTATCTCTCCTATGAAATACAAGAGTAAAGTGGTCTTCAGAAGATTTCAATTGCAAAATGAGAATATACATTTTAAAGAGAATCTAAAAAATAATTGATTTTTGAATTTTAATCAAAATCCTTGAAGTGGATTTAGAGAAAATCGAAAAAAAACTGAAAAAGTGCATCAGTAAAGTACTAGTACTCTTTGGTCGATTTTGTTCACAAGCTTCGTGTCACGTCTGATGGGGTGCTTAACTTAAATATAAAATTTCAATCTCTTAGCTCTTTACGTTCTTGAGATATTTTGTTCACAGACAGACAGACAGACCATGTCGCGAAAACCACTTTTTTGGATTCAGAGGGCTTCAAAACGTGAAGATCCATCAAAATCTCGACATCGAATTTTTGACATGAATCCAATAATTTCTCTCTCCATATATTAACATATATATAGAGGTAAGAGAAAGTAAAAAATAATGCATTCGCTTCTATTTTATTGTTCCAGTTCTTTGCTTTTGATATTATTGAATATTCCTACTTTCTCTTACCTATATATGTTCCGCAAAATAGTCTGTCTGTCTGTTTGTCTGTGTTCAATTTAAAACAAGAAGGAATTGAGCTAGGAGGTTGAAATTTTATATTTAAGTTAGGCTCTCCTTCTAAATCATGAAAATAAATAAAATTCGACATTTCAAAAAACTTTTGCCTCCTTCCCTGAAACCTAAATTTAATTTTTCACTCATTTAAAATGATGCTTCTCTAAGGTATAAATAATTGGTCGTTTTGATAACTTACCTACCCCAACATTAAAATAGCCTCCCTATGGGGAAATACATGGTGTGTGTCCTTCAGCTATTTTAATGCTGAAGGACACACACAAGGGCGGATCCAGAGGTGTTTCTCGGGGGGGGGTAATTTGGAGTGACTCGTCGCACAGCACACTATTTTTTCTTAATTTCAGTAATTTAAAGGCGCATTCTGTACTTGTTTGCCAGAATATAAATACAAATCAAATTTTTAAGTATTAATTTTTAAAATTTTAAGTGAAAAATAAATTTTTTTGCAAAAAAAAGGTATTTTTTTCAAATCTCGGGGGGGGGGGGGTAATTACCCCCTTTACCCCCCCCCCCCCCTTGTATCCGCCCTTGGACACACACCATGTATTTCCCCATAGGGAGGCTATTTTCATGTTCGGGTAGGTAAGTTATCAAAACGACCCATTGAAAAATGGTATTCCAGACCTCAGAAAGTTCTATCGCCCCCCCCCCCACTGTTTTTTTTTTATAACGAAAATAAAACTTATGACGTCATAAGCCTAGGAGTCTTTTTTTTTAATGTAATGTCAGAACACAACTTTCGATTACCAAAGGTGCGACCAGTCACACCAGATTTTTCCTTTTGAATCGACAAGAATTGTTTGTTGATTACTCAATTTTGTTTTAGACTGTACACCGGAGGGATTATATAGAAAAATTTCAATTTTTCTTGACCTATATATATATAAAGTTTATTATTCTTTAAAGCAATATCAAGAGAGATACATATTCCTTATCAAAGTTTTATTATATTGTTGGTTTTTATCGAGCCAATTTTTTTTTTTTTAAGCATTTCCTATTTTTTTTTCTCCATTTTTATTGAAGGGTTAGTAAAGAGTAGAGGGGGCCATAATAAGAAGGTGAAGGGGGGTGTCCTTGTCAAAAACCCCTCACCTAATCTCCAATTCCCGAGCTCGCTTACAACGAGAGAGAGAGAGGAGGGTATGGGTGGACACTTTTATTCGCGCCACGGGGTTGAAATATAGCCGCCACTCTTGTCAACCTCCCCTCGGGGGTAGAGAGGGGGGATGGAATGGAGAGCGTTAGAGCAGCAAACAGAATTCCGCTTGGTCACGTCCTCATGTTCTGTCAGGACGAGGGATGTGCAACCTCTGCCTGCTTCTCTCCCACCCTTTTTTTTTTAAATTACTCTATTTAACTTTAATAATAATCTTAAGGCTATTCCGACAGTACCCCGTAAATCATAATAGAATATAAAATTTGAATACCATTATTATAATTTAGTCCTGACCTATCATTGGAATAAATTATCAAAAATAATAATAAATAAATAAATAACTTTTAATTTGAGTATTTTTTTTTTCACATGCTGCATTTAACAGCTGTTTATATTGTATTTTAATTATAGATATTTAATTTAATTTTAATTTAATATCTACACGAATTACGAAAAACTAAAGTAT
>JAKCPI010007551.1:0-29023 GCA_023213315.1 Euborellia annulipes
CGATTGAAATAACAAAGGCTATTGTGTAGCCCATAAGCGTCCAAAAATCAAATTTAATTCTGAATCTGACCCACTAATGAAATCGGAAATTAGATATTTAATTAACAGAGCTGATTGCGATTTCTCGAATTTTGAAGGGGGGTTTTAGGGGTCGCATGTTTCGAAATAATTATCACCATTGGACTCACGGTTGGTCATTCCGTTGCGGAGATATTCAAGAAACAGTTTTATGATTTATCTGCTTCGCAATTTAAAAAAAACAATTTTCATCAAAAACGTGAACTCGACGGATTTGGACTCTAATAATAATTTTCTTGGGTTCGGATCTGCCTCAAGTATTTATTTCTAATTTATGTTGTATACCAATTAATTTAACTTCCAAAAATGGTGGTGGGTTCTAAATAGATTCAGATTTTGAAAAAAAAAAACGGTTTAAAACCGGTTTACCTGTTTTCGCTTTGTAAAAAACCGAAAAACCGGTTTTCAAAATTTTCCGGTTTTTTCCAAAACCTAATGCAAATGACACCAGTTGCTGGTGTTTTTAATTTGTGTAATTTTTTCACTCTAATGGAATTATTCCATTGGGTGAAAGTGATGGTTTAATAGTTTAATAATTTATTTTTACTGGCAGATACGGAAGTTGAACCCAGAATTTCTAGTTCTTGATGATAGGTTCGAGATAACGAATACATCAAAGTAATCACATTAATTAAATGAAAATTTATTTGAGATTCAAATATACCGGTACGTTGTATAATAGCCTATTTATTGGACTTTTGTTTAATCTCTTTCACTTTTTATTAATATCACCAGCAGCCAGCCAGCACCTCTGTTGATCCATTTCAACATCTTTTCAAAGAGCATCATATTTGATTAGATATCAACCCTTAAATTGAGTTAGAAGCTGTCTGTCTGTCTGTCCACCTGACGTCTCTCTATCTCTTCCTTTTGATCTCATCGGCTTTCTTGCCTTTTAATAGCAACACTAATCCAATTTGTTCCAACCACCCAGGTTCAGATAAATAGAACATCGATAAATGGAGAAATGAACCAACGATATTGCTCATCTATTAGATTATTTAGTGCGAAAATAAGAGGGAAAAAAATAATTGCTTATTACAGGGTTGTTGACCTGTTGATCAATTTTTTTTTAAAGTGAAACTTTTATTTGATATCCTCGCTCTTCCATCAGCATGTCGCGTTACAAGCAGTGACGTCAAAGGCCGTGACGCTACAAGCCATGACGTCACAAGCCGTTTTTTTTTTTTATTTGAGGGAAAAGCTTAAATTACGGCATAAAAACCCTCAATAGCCTACAAAAAAAATCATTCCCCGGTTATTTACCCCTGGTGCATCGTGCACGGAGGCACGCACCAACCCCAAGTACCGGTATCTAGCTCGAGAGCCATCAACCCGGTTCCAATTTTGGGAGTGAGAGGCCCTTCACCTCCCTACTCCCCAAAAATCAGTCCCTTTCGGGACTGGTCCTCCATAATCCCCCCCCCTTTTGTTCTGTTCGTCACAAGCCGTGACGACAAAAAATAATATATATGACGAATTATAAAAAAATAATTGTGAGATTTAATTATTCAATTTTTAAATTGATTAGATATCATTTTTAAAATAATTCAAAATGATTCAAATCTTCAATTACTAAATAAATATTGTTCTCTGTCTATTGATTTCCCATTTTCCAATTATTAAGTTAAGATTAAAAACGCGATTTTAATACCCTTACTTGTATAATTTTCTGAAAATTTTCAGTTAAACGCCTACGATCCGAAAAAAAAATTTCACTTGCATCGTGGTTTCATAAAACCACACAATGATTTTATTTTTTTAAATTTTATTTTTATGGTTTTTTTTTTGGCAACGGAGGCCATTTAGACCCGGTATATATATATTTCAATTTATTGGTATACAATTAAATTGTCGCATGAGACGGGAAGAGAACCCGCGACTCTTGTTACACAAAGCCAGCACGCTAATCCCTTCACCAAGGCCCGAGGGTTTTATTTTGGTTGATTAAGCTTAAATCGTTTGTAATTAACTAGGCTTTGATTTTTTAAAGAATATATAGATGCAAAGAATATTGTATTTAAATGATAGACACGGCGGATATTTGATAGTCAATTAAAGAAAAAAATAAATTAACAATTTTTATAATTATTTATTTAAGAGATTTAAAATTATTTTATTCGATTAATTGGCTTTGAATTTTCAAAGAATAATTTTCACTGGAAAAATTTTGAGCCTTTTCAAATGAGAATGTGGGGTATTCTCCATAACATCCTCTAAAATAGTGCCTACAGAATACGTAAACGTTTCCTCCTATACATTTTCTCGTCGTACTTCAACAATTTTAAGACGAAAATAATTTTCCTATAATCCCGAGACTGTACTCTTTAAAAATGAGAAATTGTATTTAAACTAGCAGCGCCGCCCGCCCAAGGGAGTCCAGTGATTCAGAAGTTATTCATACGAAACGAATAAAAAAAAAACAAATTGTGCTTCAAGATTTTAAACCTCATAGAGAATATTTAATTATACAGTATAATTAAAATTTTTTTTAATATTTTATTATATAGGTAAATAAAAAATAAATAAATAAATAGCGTTAAATATTCCATTTGAAATAGTTTTCTTTCAAAATGTTTTAAATAACAACATCCAAATTTCATAACCCACCCATTGATATATTCTAAATAATTTATGTCACTTTGAGTTATTATATAACACTAGAGAGATAAATTCATGGTGAAAGTGGAATTATACAGAAAAAAAAATCCTTTAAAATATTCGAAAAATTAATTTCAAAATTCCTACAGAAAACATAAATTTTTTCATATACATTTCATATGGGAGAAATCGACGTAATTTTGAGCCTTCTCAAATGAAAATGTGGGGATTGGATTGATTTTTCTGTATTCTTCACAACATCCTTTAAAATACTAAGTGGAAAATTTAATTCCTACAGAAAACAAATGATTCCTCATACATTTCCTACCGTCTTAATTTCAACAATTAATTGGCTATAAAATTTCAAAATTACGCTCTGTTGCCTAAACAGAGCGTCACACGATAGACGGACATTAACAAATTACAAATACTGTATATACGCAGATTTCTTTTTGTTTGATTAATAAATAAAAATCTTTTTACAAAGATTCTTTCAGATTCTTTTGAAATTAATAATATACCGGATGAATTTTGTTCCTTTTAGAGATTTTTTTTTCTCTTCTCTTCTCCAAGCAAGCAGCTGCAATTCGCTGTGAAAGAAGATAAGATGCTTTTTACAAATTGATTTTCTTTTTTTTTTTTATGTCTATCGATTGATTTTTTTTTTTTTTTAAGTTTATTTCTCGTTTAATTTGCCCTCTCAGAGAGGCTTTATACTACTAGCCCGGGGCAAATTAAAGCAATAATTTCTTTCTCTTCCAACCCCTCGATTTTAACGTTTAAAAAGCTTATCTGATAAAAAAATTAAAAAAAAACACAGCTAGGGGAGGGGAAAATTGTAAATATGATTAAATTAATTAAAAATTTCAATGAAAATTAAAAGAAAAAAAAATCCGGTGTGACTGGTCGCACAGCAGATTTTTACTTTCTCTTACCTCTATGTTAATATATAGAGAGAAAGAATATCAAGAATTCGATGTCAAGATTTTGATGGATATACACGTTTTAACGTCCCCGGAAACCAAAAAAGTGGTTTTCGCATGTCGCGGTCTGTGTGTCTGTGAACAAAATATCTCAGGAACTAAAAGAGCTACGAAATTGAAATTTTATATTTAAGTTAGTCACCCTCTCAAGGGGTGAAAATAAGCTTTTGAACAAAATCGACCGAAAAGTACTAGTACTTTACTGATGTACTTTTTCAGTTTTTTACGATTTTCTCAAAATTCGCTGCAACGATTTTGTTTAAAATTTCATAAATCAACTATTTTTTAGATTCTCTTTAAAAGTATGTCAGTGAAATTTTTCGTGGAAATCGTATGAAGTACACTTTTCTGATGTGGAAGCATTCTCAGCGCCATCTATGAATCTCATTGGCCAAGTTTGGAACTAAAGTGCTAAGAGCAACTAAATATATCTCGACACAAAAAATCTGGTGTGACAAAACTTTCTTTTGCCAAAGGGTTGTGTGCTGTGCGATCAGTCACACCAGATTTTTTTTATCGGCTTATAATTCGTCTGTGGAATTTCTCTTCAGAGCCTGGAGGAAATTTGTCCAAGAAAGGAAATAAAAAGGGAGGGGGTTTGGGTGTGCAGTGCCCACGTGGTTAATAAAAAAAAAAATTAAAATCTCCATTTGAATGACCATCTCAAAGCCGCTCTTTAATAAAACACACATTTAATAATATTTTTTTTTTTTTGTGATTATTGTTTTTCAATTGAGAAATTGATTTTGGATTAATGGTAGAAAAAAAAAAAAAAAAAAAAAGGAAAAATAAAGTCAATTGAAAAACAATAACAAGAGTTGAATGAAAAAAAAAAAAAAAATAATGTTTTGATGTGTATATCGAGAGATAGAGAGCAACTTTAATTGCAATCGTAGAGGAAGTAATCATCTAAATGATATTTGCACATTCATTGTTATGAATTCTATTTCCATTGATAATTATAAGTTATGAGAACATATGAAGGGGAATTTTTGATAGATTATATCAATACATTGATACAAGATGAATTTATAGCTGAATTAAAAAAAAAAATCTGGTGTGACTGGTCTCGCACAGCCAAGACAACTTTCTCTTACCCATAGTGGAAGATGTGTTCTGTGATTGTCACGCCAGATTTTTTTTGTGTCGAGATATTTCCGCAGATATATTAGAATTCTAGATGTCAATTTTTTTTTTTTTTTATTCCGTCCCTTCAGCCAACGGCCATTGGGCCATTGGACACCATAAAAAAACATTACGAAAAATACAAAACATACACAATACAATATTAAAGCAAAAACAAAACAATAAGAATACAATATTAAAAGAAAGACAAAACAATAAAAATACAATATTAAAGCAAAAACAAAACAATAAGAATACAATATTAAAGGAAAAACAAAACAATAAGAATACAATATTAAAAGAAAAACAAAACAATAAGAATACAATATTAAAAGAAAAACAAAACAATAAGAATACAATATTAAAAGAAAAACAAAACAATAAAGAATACAATATTAAAAGCAAAAACAAAACAAAAAGAATACAATATTAAAAGAAAAACATAACAATAAGAATACAATATTAAAAGAAAAACAACTATAAGAATACAATATTAAAAGAAAAACAAAACAATAAAAATACAATGTCAAAACAACCTTAAAAAAATAGACTGAGCTGCTTAAAAATGTCCACACAGACAATTTTTTATTAACTCAAACGTGTATTCCCATCAAAAATAGAATTTTTGACATGCATCTAATACTTTTTCTCTTTATATTAACGCATATATATAGATAAGAAAAAATTAAAAAAAAAAAACAATTTAATACAAAAAAAAAAAAAAAAAAAAACGTTTTTAGAACAAAAGCATTAATTTTGTTTTACCCATAAATTCATTCAATTTTTTTTGTTTGTTTTATCATAAAAACAAATATTTGATAATAAAATTTAATGATTCATAATTTTTATCATTAGATAAATGATAATCATTAAATGCAAGTATTCATTGTTGGAATTTAATAGTTTAATTAATACAATTTTATCGGCTGTTTGTTAATCATTAATTAGATTTCCCCTTTCTATGGATCCGGCTACATGCTGTATTTATTATTAGCTAACATTTTATTAGAATTGCGATCATATTTTCTTTACTTTCCTAGAAGGGGAAATTTTATAGGCTCGCTTAGTCATCGGACCCTCTGCGAATCTATAAAATAAAAAATTAAAATTATTTTTACTTTCTGTTACCTATATATTGGATTAATGTTGAAAATTCGATGTTGAGATTTTGATGGAAATACACGTTTTGAGTTCGTAACCTCTGAATAAAATATCTTATGAACGATAAGTATTAGGAGGCTAAAATTTTATATTCAAGTTGGATACCCCCTTTAGGCGAGAAAATAAGTTTTTGAACAAAGTCAACAAAAGAATACTTTACTGATGTTCTTTTTAAGATTTTTTTTTTTTTTTTTTTTTCTCAAAATTCGATTTTAATTTAAATTCAAAAATCAAATATTTTCAAGATGCCCTTTGAAATGTATATTCTCATTTTGTCCTTGAAATTGTTTGAAAGGCACTTTTTTCATAGGAAAGATAGGAGAAATGTTAACAATATGATAAATAATAACAATTTGAATTCTAATATAGGCTACTACTAAATATATAGGTCGACACAAAAAAAAATCTGCTGTGTCAAGCACAGAAGAGAACTTTAAATTGTAGAATGTAAGAGGAAGTAATCAGGAAGTCGAAGGAACTTTGCAGCCAGGAGATTAAATAAAAATAAATATTTAATTTAATTTTTACTTGCCGACATTTTGGTCGTCTATCACGACCTTCATCAGGGCAAATCATTGCCAACAATACAAGATCTTAGGTATTTTAATGGTTACTGTAATCATATACAATTTCTTTTTTTTAATTGTATATGATTGCAGTATTAAAATACATTAAAATACCTAAGATCGTGTATTGTTGGCAATGATTTGCCCTGAGGAAGGTCGTGATAGACGACCTAAATGTCGGCAAGTAAAAAGTAAATAAAAGATTTATTTTTATTTAATCTCCTGGCTACAAAGTTCCTCCGGCTTCCTGATTAAATCTCCACAGCCATAAGACATTAAATTAGGTAAGAGGAAGTTTTGTGGTGTATGAATAGTCTCAACCAGATTTTATGTAGGTCAGCGTCAATGAAAACGTAACACTTTGTTTCTTCTTAAAAAGACCTGTTCTATCTACTTTAATGATACTCTAATTTATTAAACATTTGATATGAAAAATCTTATACATTTCTAAGTAAATTTAACACAAATACATATCAATTTAATAAATAATTTCAATTTAAATAAAACAAAGACAAAAATGTCGAAATTTTATTTATTAACGCCAAATTTCTAAAATTTTGAAATAATCTTTCCATTTCAGTTTTTCTCTGTCTATTTTATTGGAAATTCTTATAAAAACAAAATTTTTAATTAATATCCAACAAAGCATATCGAGATTATGTTGATTTGTCCCTCAAATTGAAAATCGACATATTTTTCTTTATTCTATTTAAATTGTATTAAATTGATTTGTATTTGTGTTAAATTTACTTAGAAATGGATAAGATATTTCACATTAAATAAATTAGAGTATCATTAAGGTAGATCGCTACTTATATTCGAGAAAATAATAAATTTTTAATCTAAGAATGTTTTTTAGTCATTTTTTGATTTTTGATTGTACTTTTTTTTTTGTTATTTAAACAACAATAAAAACACACAAAAGTTGTTAAGTGAAGAAGAATAATGGCTAAATATTAAAAAAAGAGAGAATTTTTTTTTTTCTTTATTTCTTTATCGGTTTTCGATAGAAAAAACATTTAAAGTTTCCACTCATGCGCATTCTTTACACAAACACACACACACACAGACAACAAAAAAGTGTTTCCAGATGCCGAAGACATCGAGTGGAATAAATCACTTTTGTAATTAATATTATTTTCACAAGATAAAGTATGTGCCAAAAAAAAAAAGAAAAACGAAAACAATTAAAAAAAAATCTGGTGTGACTGGTCGCACAGCACTCAACTTTCTCTTACCTTCGGTAATCGAAAGTTGTGTTCTGTGCTTGCCACACCAGATATTTTGTGTCGACATATATTTAGTTTCCGGAAGGGGCCGATATATTAGAATTTTTTTTTTTTTTTTAAAAAAACAGTTCACACTTTTTTCTCATCCACACACACACACACACAACCAGTCTTTTCGGCAACTCAGGCCATTTAAGACTTTTTACGATATCCGTTATTAATAAATATACATATATGGGGTCCAGACATTCTTATTTAAGCCATTTGGTATCCAATTGGCTTAAAAAAATCATCTGGACTGCCTGGGGTCGAACCCGCGACGTTTGGTATATGAGGTTGCATGCTAACCTCTACGCCATGCCCCGAGGGCATTAGAATTCAAGATGTAAAATTTATAAACAATGGAGAATATTTATATTTTGTTACCAAAGCAACCATTTCTCGTATTTTTCCTATAAAGTACAAGAGTAAAGTGGTTTTCAGAAGATTTCAATGGCAAAATGAGAATATACATTTTAAAGAGCATCTAAAAAATAATTGATTTTTTAATTTTAAACAAAATCGTTGGAACAAATTTTGAGAAAATAAAAAAAAAAACTGAAAAAGTACATCAGTAAAGTATTAGTACTCTTTGACCAATTTTGTTTAAAAGTTTATTTTCCCGCTCCAGAGAGGTGCCTAACTTAAATATAAAATTTCAATCACGTATCTCAATTTCTTCATGCTTAAAATTGAACAGACAGACAGACAATGCCGCGAAAACCATCAAAACATCAAAAACTCGACATCGAATTTTTGACATGATATATATATATATAGGTAAGAGAAAGTTAAAATTTAAGACAAGCTCAATTTGCCTCTCTCCTCTACTCATTTCCTTTCAGTGAAAATATTACAAATGAACAAAAACAACTTGTCTCTCTACATCCCCCTGTTGAAAACGGAACGAATTAACGAGATTTTTAGAATTAGAAGACGTTTTTAAGTGACGTAGAGCATAAAAATAAAACGAATTACTGAGGGGACTGAAATTCATCTTTGGAGACGGTATGGATTAGCCAAAAATACGGATAATCGGGCTACGAAATATTATATAAATATTTTCCTACACTAATAAATTTTACATCTTGAATTCTAATATATCGGCGGAAACTAAATATATGTCAACAAGAAAAATATGGTGTGACAAGCACAGAACCGATTATCGATTACCGGAGGTAAGAGAAAGTTGTGTGCTGTGCGACCAGTCACACCAGATTTTTTATATGAGTTATATATATAGAAAATAAGATGGAAGATGGATAAGCATTTTTATCTGCCACAAAATTCATTTCATCATTCTTTATTTTTATCCTGACCCGGTCCAGAAGATATAAAATTTAATTTTCCATTATTAAATAAAATGGTATTAAAAATATTATGAGATCGTTAAGAATAAAAAAAAAAAAAAAAAAAAAAACTAGGCAAACAATTTAAAATATAATATGAATTCGTTCTAGCATCAAAATATAATAAATATAAAAAAAAAAATGGCATAAAATTTTAAATCTCTTTTTATTATAAATTGTCGACGTTTTGTGACTTTCCTCAGGACAATTCGATTGAATTTGGAAATAAAGTTGAATAGGTAATAAGAAATTGAGCATATGGGTCCCATATGGACACTAATGGGATTATGTGGTAAATCTTCCTCCGGCTCAAAAATAGGATGGCATGGGGTGCTTAATTTAAATAAAAAATTCATCCTCGTATCTTTTATAGTTCCTGATATATATTGTTCACAACACACAAACACACACAGATAGACAAACCACTTTTGTGAACTCAGGAGTAAAATTCCCCACGTTTTCGATTCATATTAGTAAAATCCGGACATTTATCATATCCGGACACCATACCGGACACGTCTGGATTGTTCGGACAATTCGGACCTCAAACCTACAAATATCCTACTCTAGCCTGTTGGGTAATTACACACTTTCAAATATTCCCTCTCTCGCCACCTGGCAGAATTTTTATAAACCTAGAAGTTCTAATGGTCTGCTCGGCGAAGAAAGAAGACGCCAGGAGTCATATTTCAAATGCCAGGTGAGCTGCACGTATTTCAATTAAATATTTTTTAGTGCTAACATCATCTATATACGCGTTGTGACCATCCTTTTATATTATTTTTTATACAGTCCATTATTTAATCTGAGCTATCGATCATAGCCTTTCATCTATATATACAGTATAATAGCGAAGTGTCTGTCTGTCCGTCTGTCACGCTCTGTTTGACCAACTTCCCGTTGGAATTTTGAAACAAAATTTTGCCGTCTTATAAAGGACATTATGGAGAGTCCAGGAAAAATACTCGGAATTCCAAAATTCCTATAAATTTTTGAGTTATTGAATTCATAAAGTTACGATTTCTTCCATAAAAATTGTATAGAGAAATATCTATGTATTCTTTGTATTTATATATTCCATGAATGTAAACAAATCTTAAAGCAGGCACTTGATTGGAATCTATATATATAATTCGATAATGTCCGTCCGTCTGTCTGTCTGTCACGCTCTATTTAGGCAACTTCCCGTTGGAATTTTGAAATGAAATTTTTTATGCATAAAGAGGACCTTCTCGGGATTACAGGAAAATTATTTTCATCCCGAAATTCCCATAACTTTTTGAGTTATTAATTTTTAAAGTTACGATTTCTCCCATAGGAAATGTATAGAGAAATATTTAAGTATTCTTTTCATTTGTGTATTCCATGAATGTAAACAAATCTTCAATAATTTTCTTTTCATAATGAAGAAAAAAAGGCGAGGGTCCGCCGCAGGCGGGCCCGAGTCATCTGGAGGGGGGTCGAGGGGAGCGAAGCCCGCCGAAGGCGCGGCTAGTATTTTAATAATTTCATAATAAAACAATTTTTTTTTTTTTTTTTTTTATTCTCGAATAAGAGATGAAAAGGGATTAGAAAGGAAGTGAAGGGAATGTCTTCTTCTTTGCTTTAATCTCACTCTGTCTACAACTAAATAAATCACAACGAGATTTTGTCTGTTGCCACACACCTGATTCCACGAATAGTGTGCTGAAAAGAGGGTAGAATAGAGAAGTAAATAAAGCAAGATGCCTGCCTGCTCACTGAGACTTTCAATCAATCTTCATTTTTTTATTATTCCAAAAAAAAAAGAAAATTTTTTTGTATATTTTGTTTGAAGAAAATACATGAAAAACGAATTTATTTATTTATTTTTTTCTCTCTCTCCCAACATAAAGGATTGTTTTAGAAAAAGGATGCGGTGAGGATTATCAATAACAATATTGGACATTGTAAGATGGATAAGATGTTGCTATTGCTAGGGAAAAAAAAATCTGGTGTGACTGTTCGCACCAGATTTTTTGTGTCGAGATATAATTAGTTTCCACCGATATATTAGAATTCGAGATGTAAAATTTATAAGTGTGGGAAAATCTTTATATTTTGTTACCATGGCAACCATTTCTCCTATCTTTTCTATGAAGTACAAGAGTAAAGTGTGCTTCAAACAATTTTGAAGGTAAAATGAGAATATACAATTTAAAGAGAATCTAAAAAATAATTGATTTTTGAATTTAAAAAAAATCGTTGGAGCGAATTTTGTTGAGAAAATCGAAAAAAACTGAAAAAGTACATCAGTAAAGTACTAGTACTTTTTGGACGATTTTGATTAAAAGCTTATTTTCACAGTCCAGGTGTGTACAAAACTTAAATATATAATTTCAACCTCCTAGCTCAATTCCTTCTAAAAATTGAACACACACCCACAAACAGACCATGTCGCGAAAACCACTTTTTTGGATTCAGGGGACCTCAAAACGTGTAAATCCATCAAAATCTCGACATCGAATTTTTGACATGAATCCAATAGCCTACTTCTCTCTATATATATTAACATATATAGAGGTAAGAGAAAGTAAAAAAAATATATTTATTCTCTTTTGCGTTGATCTTTGAAGTTACTAAATCTGAAAAAATTGGACACCTATCAATCAATCTAATTTTGAACCTATCAAGTTCAAGTTTGACATCGACTTAACTTGAAATATTCACTAATTAAATTTCGAACTGATCGCTCTTTAACGAACGGTACGTAGTTAAATTTTTATTCTCAAATATAAATTAAATATATGGAACATGTTGGAAATTAAATGCCAATAATTAAAAAAAAACTTTTTATTTATTTATTAATATTAAAAAATATTCTGAAACAAAAAATAAATAAATAAATTACTCAAAAAAAAAAAAAAAAGTTGCACAAGGCGAGATTCGAACTCAGGATTTTTTGTTTACAAAGAATGGACGCTACCGATCTACATCATTTTTTTTTTTTTAGACGAACCGTTGAGAAGTGCGTTCTCTCGCTTTAACAGAATTTGTTTTTCAACAAGTATTACACATAAAAAAATTTTCGTTCAAATCGGTGTTATCAAGGCTATGCACTCCCCTTGTAAGTACCAATTTTTTTAACGTCTCAAGGATTTTGGATAAAATCGGTCAAAGAACTTTTCCTCAAATTGTTATTCTTTTTCCGTTCAAATTTTATTCCCTAGTAGTAGAAATTCCAGATGATGTTATTTAGATCAAATAAAAGAGATGAAATATTTAAGAAGTGAATTCTCGTACACAAGTGTCAAATAAGGAAAGGAAATACCGCCGCCATAAAATAGATGGATGGCATTCTTTGGAGGGGGAGATTCTAATATTATATTCGATCATATGATTCCTTTTTTTTTTTTTTGAATGGGAATTCCTTTAGGAACATTTGAATAAAATAATAAAGCCATAAACAAAGGAATTTTACTTCACTATAGGAATGTTTTTAATTAATTTATTATCTCGTTATTATTTAATGGAGTCTAAGTGGTCATTAACGTTTAAACGTTAGGCTTATGGGCTATATGTATCTATAATTAAGTTTATTCTCCAAATTCAAAAACTTTTTACTAATTCTAACCCCTCAATTTTTTTTTATATATATCTTTACGTTTCAGGTCATAACGACCCCAGAAATGAAAAAACTTTAATGTGCATACGTATCTGTGTTATGTGTTTTTTTGCTTATATCTCAGGAACTATTAATCGGATTAAGAATGAGGTTTGGCAGATTTGTAGTCCTAAGTGGCCCTAAGAAGTTATTAAAACTAGAGGTGAATCGGCCCGCATGAAGCGGTAAAAATAAATTATTATAACGAACCACAGTTTTTTCAACTTCCTCTGAAGCAAATCTTGTGAAACTCAGCCTTAATAAATAAGACGATGGCCTCTAGATTTGGAGAAAATTATATGATAATCGGTTCAGAAGTTATTCGTAAAAAATCTGGTGTGACTGGCGGACAGCACACAACTTTTTCTTGTTGTGCACCGTGCTGGTCACACCAGATTTTTTGTGTCGAGATATATTTAGTTGCTCTTAGGATTTTAGTTCCAAACTTGACCACGCGATGATTCATAGATGGCGCTGAGCTACGAATGCTTCCACAACAATAAAGTGTACTTCAAACGATTTCCACGAAAAATTTCACTAATATACTTTTTAAAGAGCATCTAAAAAATAGTTAATTTATGAATTTTAAACAAAATCGTTGGAGTGAATTTTGAAAAAATCGAAAAAAACTGAAAAAGTACATCAGTAAAGTACTAGTACTTTTCGGTCGATTTTGTTCAAAAGCTTATTATCAACCTGTGGGAGGGCCCCTAACTTAGCTCCTCTTACAGCTCCATGTCATATACCTGGAAAGCTGATTCACAATAATTCGTTCTGTTTTCAGAAAGGGGATGTAGAGAGACAAGTTGTTCTCGTTCATTCGTAATCTTTTCACAGAAAGGAAATGAGGATTTGAGAGAGCTTCTCTTATATTTTTTCTTTTCTTTCTACAATTCAGTCTTCGCATTAATACGTTTTTTTAATTTTGTTCTTCCGATAATTCGTACGGTCCCGTGGCCTCTGGATTCTACTATATTATATAGCTAAGTATGCATCATTTGATTTCTAAAAAAAATAAAACGATCTTCTCTAAGCATTCATCTTATGTTATTAATAAATGTCAATTTACTTTTGATGTTGTTTAGCTTAACAAAAGAAAAAAAAATTCTTGTAACAATTTCAAAATATATATATATTTTTTATGAAAAGAAATAAAAAAAAAAGAATATAGGCCTAATGGTAGAATCAAACATCGGATCAAAGCTCTCAAAGGGACGAGATTATATTTGGAGGGCTTTTATTTTGTGTCCATCGGGATCAAATTAAATACCTTCTATATATATATTTATAAATTATATTTGACAAATAGAATTGGCGAAATAAAAATAATCAAATAAAACAGGCCAAGGGTCAAACAAAAAAAAAAAATAGAATCTGACGTCAACATGATATGAAAAAAAAAACATTTTTTTTTTATTTGGTATCTACGTAAATAAAAATATTTTTAGATAAATATTTACATTTACGGATATTCCGAGTTTTTTTCTCAATAAAAAAGAACTTTTTTTTGGTTTGTAATTGAAATGCGTTTATTGAAGCGACAGAAATGTAAAAATGATAGATATTTTGATCTCATGATACTAGTTATTTACTAGCCAGCTCCAACTGTCTCGTGCCCGCCTGCGGCGGACCCTCGCCTTTTCTTAATCACGTTCTTCAATGAACAAAAAAAAAACATATCTGGCTTGTTTAAAAAATACCCGTCTCTTATCTCTTAAGAGGAATCTAAATACATATATAATGGCGAAGTGTCCGTCTCTCTGTCTGTTTTTCTTTATCCAATCCGCGCGCCCATCCTCTAAGGAAAAAAAAGACGGGATCAACGAGTTCAGTATTTTTGAGAAATTACTCATCCTTTATTATCCTAAAAGAGATGGCGGTGAGCCAATTTGATCGAGATATATGTGAAAATAACGAAAATTTTGAAGAAATACGAAGGCCACGTTAACCATTAAAAAAATAAAAGGCCGAGCAGCTATATTTATTTTTTTATTTAAGAACCCACAGCCTTGTTAAAGTATTTAAAGTGTGCTCATTCCGATTACGGGGCCTCGGATGAGTCCCATATCGTTATTTTTCATCACTACCTCCCCGTGCTGGGAGTAGGTAATTTGCGCGCCTGCTGCCTGCATGTAAACAGAGATCCCACCAGAGACGGTAGGAACCCTTTTATTAGATCAAAACCAATACGTTGATTCACGGATGCTGTATAACTTTTTGATGGTGATCGAATGGTCCTTGTACCGGCGACAAGTCTTTCAAATGTCTGCCTTATCAGCTGTCGATGGTAGGCTATGCTACCATGGTTGTAACGGGTGACGGGGAATCAGAGGGAGCCTGAGAAACGGCTACCACATCCAAGGAAGGCAGCAGGTGCGCAAATTACCCACTCCCAGCACGGGGATGTAGTGACGACAAATAACGATACGGGACTCATCCGAGGCCGGAATGAGCACACTTTAAATACTTTAACAAGGCTGTGGGTTCTTAAATAAAGAAATAAACATAGGTGCTTGGTCTTTTATTTTTCTACTATATTTAAAATGCACAGACCCTATGGAAATTTTGAATTGAGTTTTTTACTTTTTACTTATGAATTGGAAGTGGTCAAGTTTGAAACTAATTTGCTATGAGAAACTAAATATATCTCGACACAAAAAATCTGGTGGGACCGTGACCCCGAAGGGTAAGAGAAACACACCAGTTTTTTTGATTTAGTTCCTTTAACCTTCCTCTAAATGTGACCTTCTATAGAATAGTAAATCTGAGCGCTGAATAGTAGAATTAGAACATTTCTCCCCCTCCCCCACCGCCACCCCTTGATGGTGTCAGTGATTAGTGGCACCCACATGTTTTATTCTCAATTTACGATGTCATCTAAATCGTTTTGTCTGATTGAATTAACTCTCTCTCGCTCTCTCTCTTCAAATCGATCTAATTTTAATGGCCTCCCTCCCCTCTTTCACCTCGTCTTTCTTCAATTTATCACTTGACTTAACCATTTGATCATCATCATCATCATCATCATCGTCATCATCGTCATTTTTTTTTCCTTCCTTTTCATCATGTGATATTAATTTCTCGTCGTCGTTATCATCGTTGGTTCGTTACTTGATTTAGTGTAATGGGATGAAAACTCCCCGCCTGCCCGCATTGGAACTTAGAAATACAAACGCAACTGAACAAACAATTCAAAATTTGAAAATGAACCGCACAAATAAATTAAAGTGAAGCGGAGGATAGAGGAGAAAGTAAAATATAAGAGAGTGTGGTGTATTATAAATTGGTATTGATTTTCATTTATAAAACGTCCAAGAGAGAGAGAGATTTTATCGCATTTAATCCACTCAGAATAGAGAATGAAACATAAATATGATGTAGAGACATTCAAATTATTTGGACTTTCTGACTGAAAATAAAAAATCTGGTGTGACTGATCGCATAGCACACACCTTTCAAGGTCACTATACAGAATGTTTTAGGTAAAAGAAAGTAAATTTCGTCTATAATAAAATCCGTCTGGTCGGGACCGAAACCCTGGCCGGTTAATCCGAGGTTTAGGTAAAAAAATAGATTTTCATTCATTATCACACGTTTTTGTTTTTATAATTCGCTTTTTTTTAAAGAGATCTCAAGCCTCTGTAGTGGAAAAATAGTCGGGGAAGCAATCGAGCAACCACCACACACAAATATTAAACCAATTCATTCTTAGGATGAACGTACACCAATTAAGCAAAACGTTTTGTCCAAGAGTAAAAGGTTTTGCTCAATACACACTGAAACGTTCAAATGGCAAAACATTTTGCTCTATGCCAATGCACACTGATTGATCAAAAACGTTTTGTAACATAGCAAATTATTTTGCTCAATGCTAACGAACACCAATTGAGCAAAATGCTCAATGGCAAGACATTTTGTTCAATGATATAGAATCATGTCCAATTGGATTTTGCCTCCTCGGTGTGGGTTGACCCATAGAAAATTATTGAAAAAACAGTTTTAGACACGATTAGTCAAAAACCGTTTTGTTTGAAAACGTTTTTGCTCATTTGGTGTGCCTTAGGTTAAGTGAAAAAAAGATAAAAATGTAAGAAATAGTTAATATTAAAAAGATAAAGATTAACCATACTTGTTGCAATGTACATTACCATCTTCTGCACTCTGTTTATTTCACAAAGAGCCGCATTTATAAATAATATCCGTAATCCACCAACAATTGAGAAAATAATAAGACACCCCAATCAAATGGCTTAAATAAGAATGCCTGGATCCCAAATATATACATATTATAAAATAAGAGTATCGTTTAAAGACTTATATGGCCTAAGTTGCCGAAAAGACTGTGTGAAATGGGAAAAACGTGTGAGTGTTTAAAAAAAAAGACACCCCAATGCAACAATAGGTTATCGCCTCAATAGATTTTTTACATCATCTCATGTGAAATTTTGAAAAATTATTTTTTATTAACTGTATATTTAATTTGTAACTACTACTGTATCATCAGTGCCACTGCCATCATCAGAGCGATTGCCGAATCCTCTGATACTTTCTATACCACTCTCCGCTCTTACGCGACTCCAAAAGAAACAATGGAATTGTTGGTTGAGGGTCTGGCGGCGTGGTACAAAAATAAGCACACCGAATAGGCTGGGTATGGGGATGCAAAGGTTAGCACACCGGATAGGCTGGGGATGTAGATCCTGGGTTCGATTCCCGGTGGCAATGGGACAATTGGCCCAAAAATATTGTTAAATTGAGCCTTTGTGGTTACCGAAACGTCTATAGGCTAAAGAAATTTCTTTTATAAAAAACAATGGACTTTTTTCATATTATAAAATAATGTTTAGTACATTTTTAATAAATAATGTTCAAAGTTCGAATCCTTTAATAATAGAAAAAAAAAATTATAAATTACCTTATATAAAGATCGGCTTCTTGAACATCCTGCCGATAAAAGAGAAAGAGATGCTGGGACACGTCGTCTCCAAAGAAGTAAGTAATCCACTAAAAAAGAAAAGAAGAGAAAAGAAAGATAGACATAAAATATCATGGTTTAGTTCCTCTCTCTCTCTCCATCAAGGGAAAAAGTTTTTGGAAAAGATTATAAGGATATTTATTTTAATTGGTTTTTGGCATCTGATGCCATTTCTTAAGATAATTTGATTTTATAATGATGCCAAAAAAATTGGTAGAAATATTGATTTGGGTGTTGGGTAAAGGAACTTATTCTTATGCCAGGAGACGACATATTGGCAGGCAATGGCCAAGTTCCAGTTTATGGAAAAATTAAAAAAAAAAAATCAGGACCAGTTTTTTCCGCGGCCTTAAAGGTAGCTTTTCCGCTTCAGTTGCATTAAATTTATTTGTTTGGTTGACCAAGATCAGGCTCTTGTCCGTCTCTGTGCCTTTATCCAATCCGAGTCCCATCCCCAATCTATCTAAGGTTTTTTTTTTAAGTTTCAAAATATTTATTGACCATTTTAATTTACAGTTTTTAATTGATGCATGATAGATTTTTCATCGACCTCGAGGTCCTCTGGCCCCTCTATCGAATGTCCTTTTTCGATCATCTCCTCCTTGGTATTTCTGGCGCTCATTCGTTGTTGAAGGAAGAAAAAAAAACCTTCTTTGCCGCGTATTTCTTATAAAATGAATATATCATACTATATCATACTATATAATAAAGCGCTAAAAAACGTGTCCGATGTGTGAAACAACAATCAGGCCTCAGGGATAGGTGATTGGCGAAATACAGAGAGGGCGGAGCCGGAGAGGCAAATTCAAATTTTTTTTTCCAGGAGAGATATCAATTTGGTCTTCCCTAAAGCCTTCCCTTGATAAGAATCTAAAAAAGTTGTTTGAGAGTTTTTTAAATTCGGCAGCCCCCCCCCCCCCCGAAATTTTTAATTCTTCTATTTCTTCAAATATTAACATGCTTTTTGGATTTAAAATTCTTCAATGAATATCTATCAAGGGGTTTAAAAGTTTAAATATTTTTTGTGTAATTCCCCCCCCCCGAAATTTTTAATTCTTCTATTTCTTCAAATATGAATATGCTTTTTTGGATTTAAAATTCTTGAATGAATATCTATCAAGGGGTTTAAAAGTTCAAATATTTTTTGTGTAATTGCCCCCCCCCCCCGAAATTTTTATTTTAAAATTCTTGATTTTTTTTAATAGGTCCCTGTCCGCCTGATTTCATTTGCATGCCCGTTGGCTCGAATCAGTTTATTAAAGGGAAATTTAGGCTTGCTTCTTGCCCGTAATTTTCTCATGGCCTTCAAAACCCAGAGGCCGGGCAGGGCGAATACTCAAATTTTAAACTTGATTCATTGTATTTTCATTTAGGTGAAAATAATATGGGCTTTAAAATTAAGAGAAAAACTACTGATCACGCACCGAGACGCCGCCCGCCAGGGCCAAGTTGAGATGGGCGCGGCGAAGCCGCGCCTTTCTCAACTTGTATATATATATAAAGATTAATAATATGATTGATGGGGGTGAAACAATTGAAAATGGGGATGAGTTGTCAAGTCCGGTAAAGGTTACAAATTAGAGGGTTAAGACTGGCCCGAGTTTTTATTTTGAAACGTTCGACCATCTCTTTCAGGTTTTCAGCCAATGATGTCATGTTTAAGCCGGTTAGAATGATTTGATTGTCAATTCCGGGTGGTGGCATACAAATTTAGCGCAGTGTTTTTGATTGCACCTGTTCCAGTGCTCTCAAATTTGAGTTTGATGCATAGGGCAGCCATGCAGCCATGATCGGTTTCATCATCACCTTATAAAGTGTGAGCTTCCCTTCTAGCGTGAGAGCACTGCTAGGGCGTAGGAGCGGCCACAGGATTTTTGCTGCCCGCTGGGCTTTCTCTCTGGCTAGCCTCGTATGTGCAGCCCAATTTGCCCTCCTATCTAAAATGGCTCTCAGATACCTGACTTTAGGCTCCCATTTTAAGGTGTGACCGTTTATTTGAATAGGTGTTTTCAAGTATTTGCGCTTTTTGGTGAAAAGTATCGCTTCGGACTTACTGGAGTTAGTTTTTAGCTTCCATTTCGTGAAATAGTCTAAAGTTTCTTCTTCGATTCTTCTCACCAAGCACTTAAAATTTTTATTAGAATAGTAAATGGCAATATCATCCGCAAATTGCGCGATATTGGCATATTTCAGCTTGGGAATGTCCGAGGTGTATAACGCATACAGGAGCGGGGAAAGCAACGCCCCCTGTGGAACACCAACCTTGATAGGAAACCAAATCTATCTAAAGTTGTAAAGGATGATATAAACAATCTATCTAATTTTTTTTTTTTTTTTTTTTTTTTTTATTTGAGGGGAAAAGCCTAAATTATGGCATAAAAACCCTCAATAGCCTACAAAAAAACATTCCCCGTTTAGTTACCCCTGGTGCATCGTGCACGGAGGCACGCACCAACCCCAAGTACCGGCATCTAGCTCGAGAGCCATCAACCCGGTTCCAATTTTGGGAGTGAGAGGCCCTTCACCTCTCTACTCCCCAAAAATCAGTCCCTGACGAGACTGGTCCTCCCTCGGTCCTCATCATCTCTGCCACAATCTATCTAAAGAAAAAAAATGTAATTATATAACAAATTTTGTTATTTTTAATTTGAGAGATTTAATTATTCAAATTAATTGGTTTTAATATCTCAAAAGGTGAAATAAAACCCAATACTTTTCTATGGGTAAAATTCTGTATTTTCAGGAATTTTTGGAGTCCTAAAGAGATTTCTCTTTCTCTTTATGTGTGTAAGTACGAGTATCCCGATTCGAGCAGCAAACGAACGGCTTCCTCCGTCGCACACATTTAAAAATAAATAATAATTTTCTTTTTTAGATATTATTAATATTAAATTATATTCGGATTTGAAGAAAAGTCGTGAGAAACTTCGTTCCGTTTGGCGGGTGTCCCACGACCCCACCCACATGTTTGCTTTTTTTTTTTTTTGTTAGATTTCTCATTCTATTTTCTGACATACATTTTTTTTCTTGTTTGATATCTCTCAAAAAAAAATTCCTGGAACTCCCTTAAAATTATTAAAAACTTCTCTTCACTTGTCAAATGATAAAATTAAACAAGAAATTAATTTAATATTTATTCAACAAATCAAATTTTGTTACAAGTTCAGAAAAAAATTAAACTTTACCATTGTAACCTCATATATAAATTGAAGTAGAAAAGTTTTTTCACCCAGAAATAATAATTATATAAAAAAAAGAGAACTTGAAGAGGCTTTATAACATTAAAATTTTATTAAATATTTTTATTGGATAAAAAAAAAACTGTCAAGGAACATTTTTTGAAGCTTCTTATGTCGAGTGGGTTTAGAAAATAATAAATTTCTTATTTTCTTTTTTTTTAATCAAATACTAGCTACGCAGTCCGCCTTCACCCCATATTCTTTCACTGTGAGTCCGTTCTCTTAAAGAAAAATTATTTAAAAGATACTTAAACCTTTATTTATAATAATTAAATTTTGTATTTATAGACACCCTAAATGAGTATTTTCAAAATTATCTTCACTTAAAAAAAAAAACCATAAAAATCCGTCAAGTAGTTTCGGAGTTGAAGAATTACAAAGGAAAAGTTAAAATTAAATCTCACAAATAATATTCTATAATTATTTATATAATTTTAAATAAAATAGTAAATTTTAATTTTCTTATTTTTATTCAATAAAGTTTGAATTACCTATGCGGTACTAATTTAAATTTAGTGGAAAATAACTCGTTATGTATTTATAAACCTTTTTAAAAATTTCTTCTTTTTGTTTAAATATTTAGAAGGAAGCAATGGTGGTCCTTATTTATTTCAGCCTTAATGGATCCAAAGTTATTAATATAAAAAAAGTGTATAGAATTATTTTTACTCAAAACAACAATATATATATATAAGCTGAGTGTCCGTCTGTCCGTCATTCATGCTCTATTTGTCCAACTCTCGTTGGAAACTAAATGGAGGACGTTATGGGCCCAGGAAATATACTCGGGTCCCCAAATTCTTAAAAGAGAAAGCGCAAAAACATTTAAGAAAATCGAAAATTTGCCCATTAGGAAGCATTGAGTTTTTTATTGCCTTATGAAAAATTAAGGCCAATTAAAATTAATTAAATCTCTTAAATGAAAAATAATAGAAATTGTTATAAAATTAAAATTTTATTTTCGATAGGAATATATGGATATATATTTATGAAATACATAAAACCAAAGAATATTATTTTTTTTATCAAATAAAATGGGAATTTTTAAGATAAGTGAGTGAGGGGGGGGGAGGGCTTTGTAGGATATATTGTATTATTATAGAACATACAACTTCTCTGTTTTATTCCCGAAGGGGTCTTTAAACATAATTATTCAAACATATTATGTATTATATTTAATGAAAGGTCCACTAATCTTAATAATAATTAATACCCCTAAATACGGCCAATAGGAAATAGGAACTCTCATCTAATTATTAAATTCTTGAAAGAAATTAAATTATTATTTTGTAGCTTTATAAAAAATTTAAATTTGTAATTCATTATCTCCAAAACTACTTGACGGATTTTATGGATTTTTTTTTTAGATACCTCAGTATTTTGGTTTCATATGCTCAGATTTAGATTCTGAGCACATTAGGCACGTGAGGCGTATGCGTATATTGTACATACAGTATGTGTATTTGTGCGAGCATTTTTTTTGCTTTATATCTCTCGAATTATTCATCGGAATAGGATGAGAATTGGCACATTTACTGTAATAACTAGTACTAATATTAAAACGAGAAGTTAATCTGCCTGAAGTTAATTCTCAAATGGGAAGGCTCAAAAAATTCTTGAAAATACAGAATTTTACCCATTGGAAAGTATTGGGTTTTATTTCGCCTTTTGAGATATTAAAGACAATTCATTCTAATAATTAAATCTCTCAATGGGAAAAATCTTAAAATTTGTTATATAATTATATTTTCTTTTTATTTTAATGGAATATAGGCCTACGGTGTGGATAGTATTTATAGTTTTTAAAATTTTAAAACAAATAGAATAATATTTTTAGTGAGCCAAAATTTGTTTTTAAGACAAATTTATTTTAGAGGCCCATAACAAAACAACAACAACATGAAATTCATATATCAATATTGAATTATATTTTAATTTCCTCTAATAATATTTTTATTATTTATTTATTTAAAATTCAATCACCTTTTTTTTTTAATATTCATCATTCCCGACAATTGGATCTCATTTCAATATAATTTTATTTTTTCCACCATTTAAATGATTTTATAATTCGATTTTATCAATACTATATATATATATATATATGAAATATTATTTATAACACAATTATAATATTTTAAATATCAATATAATTCAATCGTAAATATAATTTTACTTTCTATTACCTATATATGTTAATATATATAGAGAGGGGAAAATATTGAATTCATGTCGAAATTTTGATGCAACGTTTTGAGGCCTTTTGAGTTCAAAAGTGATCTGTATATCTGTATTCAAAATAAAGCTAGTATGAGGTTTAAATTTTATACAAAACCCAACTTTTAATTACCGGAGGTATGAGAAAGTTATGTGCAGTCATACCAGATTTTTAATAAAACTATAAACCAGAGAAAAAATATTTTTTAGATTTAGAATAGATTAAAGAGAAAAAAAATACGTTCAATCAGAGTTTAAAGGATATTTTATTATTTTTGTAACTAGTAGCACGGCCTGCCTTCGGTGGTCTTGTATGAACCGCCTCGGGACAGACCTTTGCCTTAGCTACTGTAATAATTATATCCTAATTTATAAACTTGAATATCCTCTTCCATATCTCTGGAGAAATCGTTACATTAACAATTAATAACCCAGCATCTATAAATATAATTGTGGTGTGTCCGGCTGTCTGATTTAATTGAAATTTAGTAACGAAATTTTGCACTCATAAAGAGAACGTTATTATTTTTAATTTGAGAGATTTAATTATTCAAATTTATTAGTTTTAATATCTCAAAAGGCGAAATAAAACTCAATACTTTCTTATGGGTAAAATTCTGTATTTTCAGGAATTTTTCGAGCCTAACCATTTGAGATTTTAGAAGTTTTTCCTGGACTCTTCATACTGTCCTCCATAAGAGTGCAATCCTCTATAAAAGTGCAATTGAAATTACGAGAAACAGGTCGAACAGAGTGTGACAGACAGACGAATCATTATGGAAAAATCTCAAATGGGGAGGCTCAAAAAATACAGAAATTTACCCATAGGAAATTAATGGGTTCTCGCCTTATGAAAAATCAAAGCTAATTAATTAGAAATAATTAAATCTCTTAAATGAAAAATAATAAAATCAGTTATATAAAGAATTTCCTTTTTTTTTTAATTATTATTTATTAAAATATTTTATTGTTATTTTGCAACTAAATTTTTTTAATTATTACGCTTTACTAAAACTTGTATAAAAGCGCTCCCTTTACTTTCGTTTAAACATACAAAGAACAACATTATTATTAATATTATAGTTGAAGTTTAAACTTTGTTAATGTGTTAGCATAGAAAAGTCATTAAAAATTCATAAAACATGCATTCATATAAAATTCTTATTCTTTATATACGGTAAATAGAGAAATCTGGGATAAAACAAACTAGACGCATTATTGGGCAAAATTTAAAAAAAAATCCAAGTGAATAATAAAAATGTCAAATAAAAAAAAAAAATAATAATAATGGAAAGAAAATATGTAACAACATATATAAAATATCTATAGTATGTAAATAATAAAAAAAATTTGGATTCCACTAGCAGTACAACCCTCCTTCGGGGAGCCCCTGGGGCCTGACTGCGGCGGACCTCGCCTTTCTTTTCCTATCTTGGTCTTTCTTAACGCCAATCAACTGATTCAAGAGGCCCTAAACTCTACATCTATCCTGAAGAAGACCGAAACGTCGACAAAACTGTTAAATAAATAACTAATTTTGCTAGTTTTCTCTTTCTTCTTAAAGCTTGCAAACTCATTTGAACCTCTTACCATCATTTCAACATAGAAGCTCGTTATGAGGTTCATTAAGAAATATATATTGTATATCCCCATTAAACCTAAAAAAAAAAAACTGTCCGTTTGTTTGTCACGTTCACTTCTCGTAATTTCAATCGCACTCTTATAGAGGAGAGTATGAAGAGTGAAGGAAAAATTCTCCCCGAATTCTCAAATGGGAAGGCTCAAAAAATTCCTGAAAATACAGAATTTTACCCATTAGAAAGTATTGGGTTTTATTTCGCCTTTTGAGATTTTAAATTCAATTAATTTTAATAATTAAATCTCTCAAATGAAAAATAATAAAATTTGTTATAAAATTAAATTTTATTTTTTTTTATTAGTGAGGATATTCAAGGCAGCCAAAAGCAATAATCTCTTTAGCTTTATTTCACACGCTTGGACCAGGAAAGGGAAAGCGCCCCATTTGAATTGAAGACCAGCTAGTACTTCATTTACTAATAGATAACATTTTTCATTGATTACTTACAACCTTTAGCGTTCTAACTATTGATTTATCTATTTATCTATATAGCTAGCTACCCCCATTTAATTTAGGAGAGCAAATCTAAATCTTAGGGATTTGTTTACAATTGTGGTTTGGCCAAATGGCTTAGAGCCGAGAGGTCCTTGAACAAAAAAAAAAAAAAAAAAGATTAATTCTTAAAACATTTCCAGCATCTCTCTGCTTTTCCTGCTGCTGGACCAATAATAGAATGTCAATGCCATCAAACGTTTATCTTCTACTATTTGTTACTTCTTGATTTATTATTCGCTTCACAATATTACTTTCTCGGCCAATATCTTCTATATATATAATCCGTCTGTCACAATCTGTTTGATCAACTTCCTGTAATTTTGAAACGAATTAGAGGAATAATAAAAAAAAAAAAATACTCGGCTCCACAAATTCTCAGAAAATACAGAATTTGCCCATTGGAAAGCATTGAAGTTTTGTTTTGCCTTATGAAAAATTTAAGCCAGTGTTAGCCTTCGAGCACGTAAGCACCTCGGGCAAATAAACCGGATAACTTAGAGAGTTTGGGGCTGGCGTTTGGATTTGATAAAGACAGACAGACGGACACACTCCGTCATTATATATATGCCAGCCGCGGCGCCCACCTTCGAGTCTAGTCAGAAGACTTCGCCCCCTGGACCCCCTTCAGCTGGCTTTGGTATACAAATGGCTTAAATAAAATCATCAGACTGCCTAGGATCCGAACCCGCGACCCTTGGTATATAAGGTCAGCTCGCTAACCCCTACACCAAACCCCGAGGGCTCCTTTAGAAGTTCCTTTTTATGGTTATAAAATTCCATTTCAAAATTTCAACGGGAAGTTGCCTATATAGAGCGTGATAGACAGACAGACGGACATTAGCTGATTATATATAGAATATAGTTTCTTTTAAGTGATAAAAAGGAGGTATTTTTTAATAAGTTAGATACGTATTTTTATTATTAATTGCCTGAAATGAGTTGACTGAAAAACGAGTCTAATCATTTCCAAAAAAAAAAAAAAAAAAAAAAAAAAACTAACGTCATCATTTATGTCATCGTAGAGGACTAAAAAATTCCTCCTCACCTGCCTTGCTATGATTTAGATTTAGGTATTTATACACATAATATAGATCTGGCAACATTGCATTTATCAGCTGTTTATGTTGATCTTGCTGTTGTATTTTATTTATAACAAGTTGAGAAAGGCGCGGCTTCGCCGCGCCCATTAACTTGGCCTGGCGGGCGGCGTCTCGGTGCGTGATCAGTAGTTTTTCTCTTAATTTTAAAGCCCATATTATTTTCGCCTAAATGAAAATACAATGAATCAAGTTTAAAATTTGAGTATTCGCCCTGCCCGGCCTCTGGGTTTTGAAGGCCATGAGAAAATTACGGGCAAGAAGCAAGCCTAAATTTCCCTTTAATAAACTGATTCGAGCCAACGGGCATGCAAATAAAATCAGGCGGACAGGGACCTATTAAAAAAAATCAAGAATTTTAGAATAAAAATTTCGGGGGTGGGGCAATTGCACAATAAATCTTTAAACTTTTAAACCCCTTGATAGATATTCATTCAAGAATTTTAAATCCAAAAAAACATGGTAATATTTAAAAAAATAGAAAAATTAAAAATTTCGGGGGGGGGGGCGATTACACAAAAAGTCTTTAAACTTTTAAACCCCTTGATAGATATTCATTGAAGAATTTTAAATCCAAAAAAGCATGTTTTTATTTGAAGAAACAGAAGAATTAAAAATTTCGGGGGGGGGGGGGGTGGGCTGCCGAATTTAAAAAACTCTGAAACAACGAATTTAGATTCTTATCAAGGGAAGGCTTTAGGGAAGAAACCAAATTGATATCTCTCCTGGTTAAAAAAAAATTTGAATTTGCCTCTCCGGCTCCGCCCTCTCTGTATTTCGCCAATCAGCGCTATCCCTGAGGCCTGATTGGTTCTTTCACACATCGGACACGCTTTTTTAGCGCTTTATTATATAGTATGATATTACAATGAGTAATGCAAAACAGTTTAGGCACATTGGGCGGGCGATTTGCGAGAAAAAAATAAAAATAAAAAAAAGTGAAAGCGTGAAACGCGTTTTATTTTATTCGACGTTGCCGCACTGATCTGAGTCACATGACTCACTTATTTTTAAGTATAGTAAACTGACATTTACGTGAATTTTTTTTTGTCTTTCTTGTTAAAATATTTTTAAAATCCCTTCCCTTTGATTTTATTTTTAAGTTAATTGATAAAAATAGAGTGAGAACATATATTTTTCAAAAAGATCTTTTCCAATAATTTCATTTAAATTGACATAAATGGATGAAAATCAGAAAAGCTTCTCAATTTGTATCCTATCAGAGTGGAATTAAATAAAATTGATTGCTATATTATTTTAAAATTGACTTCGTTTTTTTTTTTTATTTTTGACTACATTAGTTAATAATTTACAACCATATTAAATCATTTTTATATATTTTTTTTTTTTTTTTTTTTTTGTTAAACTGAAAAACAATATTTCGTTTAGAGGGATTTATAAAATATGCAACCTGTCAATTTGTCAGATTTTATGATATAGTGAAATGGGATTAAGTTTGCACACATAAATTTTATCAAATTTACTTTACTATCAAAAAAAAAAAAAAAAAATTGAATAATTTTATTTTAAGTAATAATGTAACCGGCAAATTAATTATTTTAATTTAATTTTATTTCCAATTCTAAATTCCCAATTTTATTTTTTATTTTTTTTATTTAAGTCAATTCATTTATTTTACTCAAGTAGAAAATCCGTTTATTTTCTCTAAAATTTTTCTAACGTATTTTAACGACTTTTGTATAAAATTTCCGTCGCCTCATGCGAACGACTACGAGCACGATTCAATTGCTTTGTGACTCTCGCCTTGTAAAGTCATATTGGTTATTCACAATATTTTTTGCGCCCTGCAAAATTAATTCGACAGCCCTTGTCAATATTATTATATTTTTTTTATTACATAACCCTTATGTATTAATATTTTTTTCTGGTTAATTAATGACCCAGTTTTTTTATCTAATTAAAATATTTTTTTACGTTCTTCAACTTGTTACCTGTTATATATTTTTATCGTTATTCATATTATTACTGTATCATTTTAAAGAAGAATTAAACCAATTACGTGTTAATTAATAATTGTTAAATCAAAAATTTCGTGTTGTCATTTGGTGTGTGTGCGTGTGAACCCTTCCCCCACCATCAACCATCTTCAACGACAATTTGGCAACGGGAAACGAAAATTCATCCTAGCTGGTACCCATCCTGGAGCCAGCAGAAAATCATCTATCATAAATAGCATCCAATCCTGGGGCCAACTTCATCAAATCTATTATAATAAGATATAAAATCAATCTTAAAAACGAAGTTGCTAATCTTTCCCCTTAAACAACTACCCAATTAAGAGGGGGACTTCGTTGCCTATTTTTCGGCATCACCTTAGATTTTGACATTCCTTTTTATTGTTTAAGGGTTGTCGACGTTTCGGTCGCAAATCACGACCTTCCTCAGGACGGCTGATGGTAAGCTTAATATAGACTTCAGAACTGGGGTGTCACGAAAATTTTGCACTTATATATTGGCTGAATCTGGATATGCTGTCATAATAGAAGCAAATGATCTGTAGGCGCAAACTGAGTCCAGGATGGAGAAGATACTAAATAAAATCTGAACGGGTCATTGGTACATGTGTAAATTTAAACTTAAGCTATTT